>JAVQKD010302865.1:0-20857 GCA_036025635.1 Philypnodon grandiceps
GAAAGATTTATAGATTTTTTTTAGTCGTCTTTGTTCAGGCAAACACTGATCTTTCTGGACCTGCTAGACACTGTTGCTAGGATACCTGTGATGCAAACCTAAACTTGTATAAAGAAAAAAAGTCTGAAGTAATAACAAGGTAAAGCACCTTAATTTTCTCTGCTTACCAGAAAGAAACGATATCTCGCTAATTAGCAGCCAACGATCAGCAAAGAAGAATTTGCATCGGAGGATCTGGGCGAGCCTGCCTCCGAGCGGGAGTGTGATGGGTCGAGAAGAGGGGTCTTTGAGGTCGTCCAGGGGCACGGGTAAAGTCAGGCCAGGGGACGACCACTGCTTCAGAAGCCCGGGTTTAAAAACACACTCAACCTTACTGAAGACTCGCACTCCCTGGGTGTGACGGTTGTTACTGTGCACCTAAAAAAAGTAAGGCAGATAAAAACAACAATTAACCAAAATGTGACTGCACCTTCCACTGGGAAGAACCACAGGCAAATCTAATTTAACTACAGCATTAGACTGTAATGAAGCACACATGAACATAAACACAACAAAACACACGCCCAGGCTTGTGATTGGTCCGTCCTCAATATCACAAAGACATTATTCACTATGCGCAAGGGACCAGACCCACTTTTGGAAAAAAGTAGGCAGGGCTGGTATAGCAGGCTACAAAAGGAACAGGAATCAATCAAAAACTGTACATAAAATTAGTTAAATGATAAAAGTAGAGAGATATAGAGTGGTCAGTGAATGTGATCTATGAGGCTGTGAGAGAGACAGACGGCTCTGCCAGGTCAGCCATTAACCTCACACCTAATATGAGGCCAGGCTCTCTAACCTAATCCACATGTTAATGCTCACAGTGCAGTACAACAGCTGCAGCAGATGTTGAAATCACGTGTAATGGACATCATATGAAGGAGAGAAACCAGTTTGTACAGTATTCTGGTGGAGCGGGTCTCATAACAAACTCATACTACTATTACTACTACTTTGACCTGAGTAAAGGGCACTTCTTACTAATCATTAATCTACACTTAATCAAGACATCTGTGTGGACTTTGATCTTTATTTTAAATAAATCATCTCACAGTGAGCTACAAACAGAGCACAACATAAAAACCCCAACCATGTTATATGTGAGGTCCCCTGAGTGAGAGTGAGACATGTTCTGTTGAAAATGTAGGAAACTGGTTATGACAGACAAAAGGTTAAGGAGCAGAGATCCCTTTGGGAGAGTTATTAGGTGCAGGCTCAGAAAGCCTCCAGAGACAAGTTAGGTTCAGGTTCCCACTTTTATTTACGTGACCTGTGGGTCTGACATATCCGCTCGGTCAGGTCAACATAACAGTGACCGTCACCTGAGGGCAGTGTTGGGGAAACCACACAAGAAAACAAGGCAAAACACTAAAAACATGAGCAGTACCTTTGAGAGGGATGTGAAACTGTAACTGTGAACCAGTGAAACAACAATGAACAGTGCAGGAGATGGTGCTGCCGCAGAGCATTCAGAAATGTTGGAGCTGAGTTAAGACCTGCACGTGTTACACCCAAAACGACATTCCTATCCACTTCCAACAGGACATCCCAGTCAATCTTCATCTGGGCTGTTTCATATTATCATCTCCATCTATTGCACTACAAACTAACCCCAAACCCACACAGACGCACAAACAGCCTGTGATGCAACTTACTGGCGTTCCCGAAGCCAATCACAGATGGGCTGTCCCATGATAAACAATGGGACATTAAAACTAATTAAATGGATGCAAAGCTATTCCAGTCAAATGTAACTTTCTGCTGAGACGGATCATTAACGTCTCTGCAGTGGAAACAGACGTAAACAACATAACTCCTGGGGTCTGTAATAGAGGTCACGCACTGTGCTGCTAGTGCTGAGCAGTAATTAAAAAGGTTCATCAGTAGAAAAGGAACCAGAGCCTAATGTGTAATCATGAACATTATGGTGTAGTTGACTTATGTTATTACTTCATCAAATCATTTTTCACAACAGCTGATCTGAACAGAATATCCTCAAATCTATATATATGAATCAGCAGACATACTGTACTACACAGGACTTCTTCTCCGTACCTGCATATTATGGAAGACGCGAGGTTTCTCAAAGTGAAACTCAATGTCAACATTGCCTTGACCAAGAGCTTCTCGACTCCAGCCCAGATAGTCGTACCCAGGCCACACCCGGAGCTCTTTAGTTTCAATGAAGTCGTCTCCTCCTAAAACACCATCACAGAGCTGGCCCAGGCCTCCAAACTGCATCCTACACAAACGAGAGACAGGATTTAGATGTAGCTGTATCTTACTGCATTGATTTAAATAGCTCGCCTAACACTTATTTTCTAATGTCATTTTAAGGCATCTACATTTTAAAATGGTAAATCCAGCACAGAATGGTTATGCACATGGACATCTGTTATGAGTACGCCTGCTTTTCAGCACCATTAACCACACACACTATGTAAGTGTGGATCTTTCCAAATTCTTCTTGCCAAAACATTATGGTCAGGAAATATGCCTCAAATCCCTAAGCACCTAAAAAAATAAGTCATTCCCTTTCGATTAGGCGGATACCAGAGTAACGCTAACATATGTGATAAACACTATTCTCCAAAGCACTTGGGAGTCCTTATCATGACCACATCTGTGAAGACAGTGTTGAAATCACCCTCACGTCTACAAAACCTTTTACGAACAGAACACTGACACTTTTTACATTCTACGTTTAACCCACCCTTGCTCTGTGCTTCCATCGTAGGTAGAGTCGTTTAGGTAGATGGCCATGCCAGATAGGTTCATGACGTGACCCACTGGAGCTGTGTAAGCCTTCAACCCATCTACAAGCAAAACAAAGATTCATTATGATGTAAATTAATATATTGTTTGAAACAGAACTATTTCATGCATCAGATAAGTCAAAATTAACTGTTGGATTTGAGGAAACCAAATAACAAGGTCTGTTCCCCAGGCCTGTGAAAATCAGAATCAGAGCTCTCGTTTCTGTTCCCAATAATAAACAAGACTTACAGTGTGCACTATCACCGTCTAAAGGTAAATGAACAGTGTTTGTGTTTTGAAGCAAGTCAAAGTTATGTGCATTTTGATTTTGCTGGAGATTGCACTGGTCACGTAGCTTGGCCACGACTAACTCTTCCTATTCTATACAAAGCTGTTAGTCTGGTCTCTAACTGATTGCATTCAATTTAAAGTGTGGAGTTTATCGATGTATAGTAAACAGAACAGAAACACTAGACATGATGCTAAAAAAACACACATACAGCACACAGCCTGCTGTTAACAAAGTTTGTATATGACACGAAAACAAACGGCTAATGATTGGTCCGTCCTCAAAATCGCTGAGAAATGATTCACTATGAGCAAAGGACCAGATCCAACTTTTGAAAAAAAAGTACATAGGGCTGGTATACCAGGCTAAAGGTCATGCAGATCCTCATTTAAATAAACACATGCAAAATCTGACAAATGATGGGGTGCTGAAAGGGCTTAATACTTGACATCCAGCACAAAGTGTATAATGTGGACCCTGCAGATAAACTGTAGCACCGTCTGTGAATCATCAAATTGAGCGTATTTTAAAAAGAAGATCTACTGGCAGATTTGAGGCCTCAACGACAGCTCTGATTTACAGCTGGGCCCGGTGCGGTGTGAAGATGGTGGATGGGGCGAAAGAGGAGGTGAGCCAGTCATAAATACTCTGTTAGTCAGTATTGTGCTTGAGGAAACACTGGGGATCAACACCATTCATCATTATGTGGCTTCTTTTATCGGTGCAAACCCCAAGGAGGCTGTAAATTGTATGGAATGTAAAATCTAGAGGTTAGGAAACTATCTGGTCTATGACGTATAGGACTGTTGGATTTAAAGATGTAGTCCCTCCCCTGGCCTCTACAGCAACACCAGATCAGACTTTGTAGGTTACCGCTTTGACCAATAGTAGTCGAGGTTTACTTTAGTCCCTCCCCTGGCCTCTACAGACTACAGACGACCGACTAGAACAGGGTCAGATAGTCATTTATAAGCATATTTTATGTTAACCTCTTCTTATTTTAGGAATAAAGTCAAACTAAGGGGCAAAAAATTATACTAAAAATGTGAGACGGCTTCACTTACCATTCCATACACAGCCATAGAGCTCCACACGCAGACAGACGCTCATAACACGGTCTGATAACGGGTAGAAACGAATCATGCGTGCCACAATCGGAGGGCCAAGATCCTTCAATACAACATCATAGGTGTTGTCATTCCCTTGAACCACCTACAACAGAAACATGTTCAGTACATTGCACAGTGGCCCCTGTGCATTTTTATAGTCCAGGTTAAGTCTTGGTTTAGTCCTGGTTTAGACCTGGTTTAGTCCTAGTTTAGACCATAGATCTTTAGACCTATTTTTAGGGAAGGTCAGGAATGACACAAGGAACAGTTGATTCGATTTTGGGAGTGATCCGGATCACCGTCTGGATCCATTGGATTTTTTCAAAGAATGCCATCGGTTAGCCTGTTTGCCCACACTACACAGAAAGTGCTCCTATGTAAACAAACCAAAACAATGCTATGTGCTGTGCCACATGACATTGTTTTATTAGACTATTAGTGTTTAGTGTGTGTTCTGATAAGGTTCTATTTAGAATTGTTTGTTTAAAGAGCATATAGGAGAAATGCGCTGCCTTGGCGGAGGTCTGCGGGCTGGTTCAGTTGGGCTGGCAACAATGGCTGATGTTACCCCCCTAACATTGCATAGGTTTTAATGTAATGTTGTCAATATCAGTCAAATATATCAAACAAGCTCATCAAAAATTCAATTGATTTTTGTTTATATTAAGTGATATTAATCAAAAATATAAACTACAAACCAGGATTGAAACTTTCCTGAGATTTTTTCTTTGTCTGAAAGAGCCACTTACATCTTGGCTCCAGCGGTCTCTCCAAGTGATCCATTTGACACCATCACGAGAATAGCGGAGTCGATAACTTCGGGCAAATTCCCGCCCGTGCCCATCTGCGTGCCGACCCTGTGTTCCGACCAGAGCCAGGAAATGAAGTTTGTGCAAGTCCACCTTTAGAGAGAAAAAAATTTATTTAATAATGCTGTCAGATGTTTTCACAAAAATTATTACGGAAAGAAAACTTGACAAAGGAATGAACTGAAAATCCCACCTGGAGATATTCTGATCCGGTCGGGAAGACGGCTCCCGCAGGACACCACGCACCATCCCCCTCTCCGGTGCTCAGCCTGACAGGAGCAGAGGTAAAGTTTGTTGATTTGTTGGTTATGTAAGAAGACTGTAAAGCTCACTATATCCCAGTTGCACAACCAAATTTGGACCAGAGTGATATCAAAAACACCCACAATAAAACACCAGACTTTAAAAACAGATCCACTGAGGCAAAGTCAGGTACCTTCATACGATCCAACTCTATTTCACATGTATATTAAATTCTACAAAGGCCAAGCGTTCATATATAAAGAGAGCTTCAGATATTAACTATGGGTAAAAAGGGCTTCATAGACTGAAAATAAATGATTGCATAGCGCTCATGAATAGAGAAAGGACAATAAAGGTCAAAAATCAAAACAACATCAGTCATAAAACCTTCAGTCACACAACTCTTCGAATCCGACAAGCCCACACATGCAGCACCAAAAACACTGTACTTTTCGAAGCAGTTTTTACAACATGCTAGCTACATAAAGCCACAATTTGACTGTGTTTCATATTAAGAGACAGTTTGTATGCCAGGCCACAACCACGCGCTGACCACTGTAGGACTTGGGAGTTAAAGCTGCTACTAAGACAAATTGCTGCATCAACTTGGTCGCAGAGAGGGGGGGACTCATATTTGAATCAGTCCCATCCTTTATTTGGCTGGTGAGATCATAGAGCAGGAAAGAGCAAAATCTGATGGGACAAGGGGGAGTATTTAAGTGGCTGGGCACTGTTTAAAGTTAGATACATAATCTGTGCACACAGAGCTGCCAAGTATCTCCATTTTTCCCTCTTTCTGTCAAATCTACAAATGCAGTGCCTATCAGCTCCCCCTTTTTTAAACAAGTGCTAATATTTTATTCATGAATCCCAATACTCTATCCACTTTCATTACAGCTTTCTTCACAACCTTCATTTTCTTGTACGAATCCTCTACCTCCTTGAAAGACTTTCCTTTAGCATAATTTCTTTCATGTCTCCTATTACCAGGGTTTATTTTCACATGACAGGACAGTGAGCCAAGACACCCAGCCCCATGGACAAAATGAACAAGGGCCATGGGTACGGTGCAAACACATTTTAATAGAAAACCCTTATTCTCTTTGGCAAAATGCATTTATTTTACAATTAGATATATATACTGTATGTGCCGAAACCTGTAGTAAAAGAGAGAAAACTGAGGCACTCAAAAAGTGACCTTTATTGGCTAAATGGTTTTAATGCCAACGTGTTTCGGCTCTTAGGCCTTCATCAGGGCAAAAGAATAGCAAGATTTGTGTTATTATTCAACTGTATCACATAATACCCTTAAACTAAGTCGAATCCAAGAGAATATAGCAATAGAGATACGTGCGTTCATTTGGTAATGGACGGGCTTTATTACTGCTATATCTCCCTCAAATAATCAATACATGTCAGCCAAGTAAAAAAAATTATTTTCCTGGAATTACAAACTGTGAAATATGCAATATCAAGTCCCAGTAACACGGACCGCTGACAGTACAGAACACTCAGAATGCTAAAACACTGCGCTATGCTTTTTTTTTTTTTTTTTTTACAAAAGTACCAGTTTATGTTTGAGAACAGTTTTTGGACAATGCCTACCTCCCATGTTTGGCTTCAGTGGATTCTGACCAAGCGCTCGAGGCGGTGATGTCAGAGTCTGGGATGGTCCCGTCCTCCATCCCGAGGGCGTAACGACATTGTGCTACAAGACAAGAAGAGGTTTTGAGACATGACTAACATTTATTTGAACATCCAGTGAAACTTTAGATTTATATGGGAGCGTTACTGGTCACGGAGCATGATGCTGTTCTGTCATCTGTGGGAAAACCTGTGGACTTTACACTTCAAGCCCACACAGACTCAGACACACACAGAGAACACCAAACAAACTAAATCCTGTTTTTTTGTGACCGGGAGTCTCAGGGGGAGTGGCACTAATGAGTTCACGTAAAACCCAATTGAAATGTTTTGCATCATTACCTTTACGGTGAGGATACGCAATCTGTCAAGTGTGTTACAAAATCCTCCCTTGTTAAATTTAGTCGACTTTAGGGATTGGGATGTTGTGCTGGATCTGAATAAAACTAGGGTCAGTGTTACTAATGGCACCTATTTTTATGTACCTCTGAGGATATAATACCTTTTTATTGATGTGTTGTTTATTTTTGTCTTTTAGCTCTGTTTAAAGCAGTGATTGACTTAGAGTTTTGTGCCAAAATGAGGTCGTTCACCAGATATCCATGGTGACAGCAACAACTCAGTACAGTACAGAAAAATAGAACTGGATACAGAGCATACTTGTGTGAACTATTTTTTATTTATGTTTACTCCACATTTAATGCTGTTTGGTTAAAGGGGCACTATTATTATTTTTTTATCTTTTAGTAACATTTTAGGACACATGTGGCTTATTATCTTACCTTTTGTTGGTCAGAAAACTCAACGATTAGGTAAAACAGTATATTAAAATGAATGTATGATTTCACTTCAGGTAAACGTTTGTGTTGGTCTCTGGCACCTCCTCCCCTGGCCACTCAAACCTAATGTGTATTATACAGGAGGAGGAGGAGGAGGAGGAGGAGGAGGAGGAGGAGGAGGAACAAAAAAATAGCTGCTTTAAGGTGTGCAAAAACGGTGATGCGTGATTATAAAATTATGAATAAATTTAGGCCCCTTTAAGTGAAATTTAATAAGAATAAATAGATTGGATTCAGATATCAGCCCTGACTTCACTCCTATGAATCGCCCTATCATCTGATCCTGATAGGTCTGAGGCAGGGATTACCTCTGACTATCTGCTCTGGAGGAGACAGGAGGACTGAGACGATGAGGTCCAGACAGTGATATGAAGCGGGACGTGAGGGTGACAGAATGAGGGGGCTGGGGGCTGAGCTCACTTTCTGTCAGTGAGTCAGTCCACAGGAATGTTGGGCTCCTTGACAAACCCTGAAAGCCCTAGGACGGGCGCAGAGGACACACATGGTTCACCCACACCCCAGGACAGGTGCCTGTTTTATTACATCATCATCGTCTCATCGTCAACATCCCATCTGCTGCCAGCAATTTATCTCTTTCTCTTCTAGTCTCCTCTTTGTCCTTTGGTTTTCTGCCATTCTTCATGCAGCTTACAGGTTAAACCTTCATGACTTGCTATCGCTGCAAAGTCAAACTGTTCTATCAATAGTCAGGATTTAAATCAGTATTATTTACAGTGGCAATGGCAATAAGATAATTAAAGCCGCAGTACCTGATATATTTACATGGTATTCAAGCAAAAATAATTACACAGTCAATAGTACATCATACCAGAAGAAATGAAAAATGAGATACATTGTTTATTTATCAAGAACTAGAATCTATGAGGAATAACGTGAAGGAGCGGGTTCACAGCTTGTTCACGGTGTGGTGAATAGGCACGAAACGACAATGGCTAATTACATTTTTTGTTTAAAGAAATGCAAGCCAATTATGACCACTACTCATTATTTTGATACTTCCTGGTTTGTGTGAGACCGTGACAGAGGGTTGGGAAGGTGAGGAAGAGGAAAAGGAAGTGCATCATTGAAACTTTCAAACACATGTTGTTGTTGTTGTTGTTGTACTGCAGCTTTAATAAAAACACTGACTTACTGAGGTTGCTGCAGGCATTCTCTAGTTACACCTGGCTGGCTCACAATGGCTAAGCCCTTCATGTGTGCTCGCTCCCAGACATTTTGACTGACACTTCATGAGCTGCCTGTGCATTAGCCTTGGGGGACCGCCCAGCTATCTCACTCTCCTATTACACACGACTGGCAGACATGGACAGGACACTGGATAGCCTGTTGATAGCGGGCAGAGAATGAGCCTTACTAAAGCGGAGAATGTGAAGGGGATGTCACAGGAGTGGGACCTCTGGGCATGTGGGCAGTGAAAGAAAAATAAAATAGCTGGTCAATACCTGGGTTAAAGTGCCATTCATGGTCCGGTGAGGCGGTTGCTAGAGCCAGCAGGAGTGTGAGCAAATAAATAGGCAACAGCTGCAGAGTGGACCAGGCCATGACGCAGCGACACACCTGGTTACCTGTCCGGAGACTCAGTGCTGACCAAAGGCATACCTAAAAAATGAGACAAAACATGTTAATCTCCTCTTTATTTTAGTTTGAAAATGTGGGAAGAGCATCAAAGCACACTGAAATTTGCATACACATGTACATTAGACAGAGCTCGCACCTCGGGCGCAGCAATCAGAAGCTTACCATCTTAATTCCACTTACCCAAAGCACGCAGCTTGTCTCATGTTCGTTTGTTTTCAACATGGTGCATGCCAAGCTGGGTAATAAAGAGCACCCTAAAGGGAGCTGAACAAAGAGCAGCTAGTACAAGAATGTAAGGCCTCAGCATCCTTTGGAGAGTGCTCAAACTAAAAACTAGTGCTAACCATGTTTATCCCACACGTAATTGTTCCTTATGTCTTATAAATGACATATTTATTTAAACAGGCTTTAGTAGAAGTGTGTCTGAAGCAGCCAGACTTTACATTATGTAGAGAACAGACGGACATATGTCAGAGTGTTGTGAGATAATGGGAACACAAACATGATCTACGCTCAGAGACAGCACTAGATCACAGGTATTCACTTTCAGCACTGTCCTTCAAGCTTGATACAAATCTGTCTTCATGATGAGTATTAAGGTGTAATTATTATGGCCACGTCTGTTGCATAGTTAACTGTTAAACACTCAGGCAAAGACTTCCAGTGGTGGAGCGTAGGGAGGAGAGGCAGACCATGATAAGTGGAGGTCTGAAGTAGGAGTGACAGCTGGGAGAGACAGAGGGCCCAGTCTGTCGTCCCAGTAGACTCTGTGTTTGGGCTCCATCACTGAGTGGACTGGGACACGTCGACAGCTGACATACAGCTGCAGTGACAGAGGATAGGAGCGAGATATCGAGGGAAAACGAGAGCAGAGTTCACCAAGACCCAAGGAGCCAACAGGGTGGAGTCATAAGAACAAGAGATGCAATGACATGCCACATGTGTGTTTGAGAGGACTTCTGACCCTACAGTGTGTTAGTGTATGTGTATGTGGCACACATATGCAGAGATCTCAGAGCACGCCGGCCAGAGCAGCTGTCCACAACGACACTCATAAGGGAGGCTGGGCCGGGGTTTTAATAAAATACAAACTGATCAAAGCACAGGCCCCTCTGAATTTATATCAGTACCATATGCTAAAATAAAAAGATGAACCAACCAAACAACCACAGTGATCTCACAGGCCCAAACTCTATCATATCAGTCTTATTCACAAGTGGGAAACGACCAGACAACAAAGAACGAGGGCGGTAATATGAGCGGGAGAAGAGTTTGACAAATGTGATTTGAGCAGGAACAAAAGTGGCCGCAGCCTCCAAGAATATTGTTGTTGGGAAAGTCAAGTGGTGTTGAACAGCTGTGGTCAGTGCTCCGAGCAGAGTGAGAAACTGGCCTGTGTACTTTGGGAGGAGCACTGTGTGGAGTCTAGTCTGTCCTCTCACATTTTGTCTTGGTTAATCCATGCATAGAACAAATGAATACATATGAGCAGCTGCTGCTTCTGTCCTAAACACCCAACACTAGTGACCACAGAGCACCACTCTCAGAGACACAGATACATGGAGACCCTTTTAGTGCACAGTCATTACATCACTATAGACAGTTTGCCAAGGTCTCTATAATTAGATTGCTTCAGAAATATGGCAGAAGTGTCTTGGCAATGGCCTGGGCCCTTTCTAGG
This sequence comes from Philypnodon grandiceps, assembly GCA_036025635.1. Lineage (NCBI taxonomy): Eukaryota > Metazoa > Chordata > Actinopteri > Gobiiformes > Eleotridae > Philypnodon > Philypnodon grandiceps. Next base: position 11,013 of record JAVQKD010302865.1, read on the forward strand.
ACACTTCTGAAGTTAGAGCAAAGCTAACATTTCTTTCCTGCAGTATTGGAGCACAGTGAAATGTCAGAAATGCCCCCAAAGACGTGTTTTAGCAGAATACCCAACCTTCTTCAGAATACTGCTGAGATAAAGCCTCAAGCCTTTTTATGGTTTAAATGTTCCTATACAGACAAGTCTACAGCATTATCTAAAGGGTGTATATGGTCAAGCATAGATAAAATTCATATTCTAAAGTTTACATCTACATTTTGAAACACAAAGATCGTAATGGCCTGGTAGTTAACACGGCAGAGCGCGGTGTGTAGTCTCCAGTCTGGCCCAGATAAAGTAACACTGGCTGAGTTAGACATGACTAATGGCCGCTCGGGAGACTCAGAATGGTGAGCTCTTTGTTTTGGATTTCCTGTCGACACTAGTGAGGCCTTACGCACCACTGCTCTGAGTCCTGCCGAGAAGGACACACCAATTAATCTTCGATCTTAGCTGTTATAGACTTTGAACACCACAAGGATGTTTGAGGACTTTTCCTGAACACTAAACTGATTCTTTGGACAGTGCGTGTCATGAGCGCTATTTGGCTACGGAAATGTGTCATTGGCTTTCTGTCTCTGTGTCTCTGTGTCTCTGTAGTTGGTCAGGTCTGGGTTCAGTAACATTATGTGACCAAAAAGTGAAGTCAGCTGACTATCTGAATAGACTGAATGCCCAGGTTATTTCATCAATGGATTTTTTCTTCCCTGATGGCACAAGCATATACCAAGATGACAATGCCAGGATTCATCAGGCGTGGTTCAGGGAGCATGAGACACAACTTTCACACATGGATGTCCAGACCGTAACCCCACTGAGACTCTTCAAGGTGTGCTGGAGAAGGCTTTGTGCAGTGGTCCGACTCCCCCGCCATCAATACAAGATCTACAGAAATAAATCTTGTCTGACCATTTTTTTTTGGTGGTGGTGACTTTCTTTGGGCCAGGCATTGTACCTCTACATCTAAGCAAAGTTAGTGGAAAAGTAAAAACTACAAGGTCAAGTGCAATGTCGGAGTGCAATGATTAACCATGATCAAACATTTTCCAGTAAGCCAGCGTTGGTCACTGCACTGGTCACACACCATTCACTGAATTGAAAAGCAATGCCTCACCTATCCTTACAATTAAAAGGGAAGATGACTACCTAATCACAGACTAAAGCCTGGCAAATGTAGATAAAAAGCTGAATGTCAATAAAGATACTGAGTCATAACAGGAGAAATAATGTTCAACTATTCTCCGGGTCTATTGTAGTTGTGCTGTAGCTCAGTTTCCACCAAGAAATACTTGATTCAACACAGAGCTTCCTGGTGGTGCGTACACAGCAGGATATGAAGGAAAGAGCCATAAAGAAATGCAGCAGAATCGAGCAGTGAGAGATTTTAGCATAATGACCTCAAATTCAAAGTTTGAGGCCAGGGCCAAAGTAAAAACAAAACTGAAAAATGAATGTAATTAGTTAGGTTCATTACCATCCAGCTTTCCCTATACCTACTTTAGACTGGAATAAAGGCTGCCTCCTTGCTACACTGCTCAGCATATCTGCACAGTAGACAGAACCAAATGACTGAGTAGCACAGGTTGGTCTGGCAAATGAAGAATGCTTTCAACAAACCTATTTCCATCTTTGAGAGTGCACAACACATCTTCCCCCTCTTCATGAGATTACAACATTACTATACAACTTAAAGCTGCAGTACCTGATATTTTAACTTGAGCAAAAATAATTACTCTTAAAAGTACAGCCAGTCAAAAAATTGGACTTGGTTTATTCGGAGTTATTCTGATACTGGTTTGTGTGAGACCGTGACAGAGGGTTGGGAAGGAGAGGACGGGGAAATGGAAGTGCATCATTATTCATTTTTGTTGTTTTTTTGTACAAAATCAGGTACAGCCGTTTTAAATGGGCTTTATTCCTGATGACTTCTGCACCTGAGGCAACCAGCGTGCACATTTCTACCTTTTTAATCATAGCGTGTGAATGCAATCTTCCCTCACGACACATGAGAAAAACACTATAAAGCCTTTTTTATGAAACTGGTTTTTGACTGACAAGAAACAGCAACTCGTTTGTTCACAGAGCTTTAAGGTCCACACACGCCTGTACATGCAGCCTGATTCTGTAGGATTCTCTCAGCTTACTTCATCACAAAAGTATCCTTTGACTTCAATCAAGCACTCTTATTCAGAGGAATTAAGGAAAGATTAGTCGTACCACGGGTGACCTCAGTGGAAGCCAGAGTGTAAGAACTATAATGGGAAAGTCGCAGGTACGTGGCAGCATTAGCATGTTAATGTGCACGCAGCAGAAGGAACACATTAGGGGCACTGCGGTTAGTTTGACACTGCGGGCTGTTTTCAGAGAGAAGTGTGATGGTATAAGTTCAGTTTAATTTGCACCGTCTCAGAGGAGGGCAGGGCGGGGTGAAAGGAGAAAGGTGGAGGCATTTGACAGCACGGTGCCACAGTCACAATGGGCAGAGAGAAAACTAACATTTGAGGAGAGAGGAGCAGGCAAACGAGAAGTGAAGGAGACACGTTTCCCTGCAGTAATTGAGTAGAGGCTTAGTATGAGTGAATGTGGGACAGGGCCAAGCATGAGTCCACAGGACAGAGGACAGAGGCATGACTTCACTAAGAGCACCAAAGAGCAGGAGGTGAAGTATAATAACTGCAAGAGATCAGGTCAAACTGGACTGAGTTCATTTAGACTCAGCATTTTGAGTCAAAGTGAGAAAATGTGACGAGCCAAACCGAGCTCAGTAACAGATGTCTCTTTCTCATTTATAACAAGGGCAGCTGAGGAGAAGCACTTCTCACACTCTGTTTACTGTTTAGTTCAAGAAGCAAGAAAACACAGCAGCACAAAGGCAAATCCAAAATCACACTGACCTGATTAGGTCTAGGCTTGGCCAAACACTTACGCACAATAGATCATTGTTCAACACCTCAGGCACAGGCTGATACCTCTGTATTTGTCCTTCTCCTCCCTCTTGGTGAAATGAGCCTTCTGAAACAAGCTAAATTACCGTTTCCTACTGTTAATGTGCAAACTACTAAACTCCTGCAGGAGAGAGACAGGCCCACACACTCGATACGGCTGTCGTTACATTTCATAGACAGAGAAGACAAGATCTTTGATGTTGAACACCATTTTCCTCCACGTTCTAACAAGGTTTCTAAAGCACTCACTTTTCCAGGAGCCATTAGTAATTATTGGTGGTGTTTAGAGCCACAGGAGGCAGCGCAGTGGGAGAACTTGAACAGTGAAGAACGAGCGAGCAGGTCTCATGAGAACTGGCCTCTTGTTTCTTCCAGTTGTTTGATGAAGAAGCTTACAGTCCCGAGGCACAGTGCTCATCATTTTCTAGCCGCAGATAAATAATTTAAATACCTACACATTCACTGTTATGGTATTACAATATAGTCTTAATATGGTGCGTTCATTGTTCATACATAACATTCCCCAGTGAGCAGAGATGTCTCTGAAGAGACCTCAGGGGTTGAGTTCTACTGCTTACATCCAGGCTGCAATAGTGCTAACTACCAGGATGGCTACAACAGCAAAGAGATAAATAAATAAGGCTGGATACGGAGAAGGATGGCTGGTTAAATGCTGCTTCAAAGGCAATGGAGAGATGAAAAGGGAGGGTTGGGTTTTAGATGTGAAGATAGTTAGCCAGAATGATCAATTATGGCTTCAAAGAGGCGTGGGACAACGAGCAAGGAGAGGATGAGGATGAACTCCTGGAGAGAGGAAGGGTGATCAGAGACCAGGTTCATGCGCGGAGATGGGGATTCAAACCTCACTGACAACCAATGCCAAAGAACAGCACTGAAGTGTCAACTACTATCAGGGAATTTGTTTCTCTGACAGCCACGTCCAAGTGTCCCGACCACACACGAGAGGAAGGCAATTTGAGGTGGCTCGGCGGCTAGACCTTTGTAAAATGCACTGACAATGAGGAGCCTATTAAGAGTGAACTCTGTGGAGGAGGTAACCATGTCCTGTTGTCCTGTCTGGACCTGAATATGGCCACTGTCCGCGAACCTCCGTTCCAGTTTGCTGTGAGGCAATTACTCAATTACTGTTGAACTGATAATACAATTGCCTTTACAATCACCTTATAATGCATACAGTCACTATCAACCACACAACTGTCACCTCAATAAACGCTATCAAACCACATGCAACAGAGAGCTATTGTGTTATATTGCCCTTTCAGTTTGCATTCTTATCCACTGGCTAAAAGTCTCGGTCAACAATCGTAAAAAAAAAAAAAAAAAAAAAAAAGAGAAAGGAAGTCACATAGCACAGCTGGACCAGAGACAATGAGGAGAACGAACACTGGGTCAATACTCAACAGAGGCAACTCAAGCACTAAAAACGCACTAAAACCCTAACAGGTCGTTGGGCTGAAAACAATGTGCATTCAACTCACATGAACTAGTTCACATTTCAGCTTTGGTGTTTTGTCAAGATGCTGTATTTTTTCCATTATCTTAAATGCAAAAATCAGCTTTAATCCACACATTCTAGATCAGGGATTTATGGATTCTAAGTGAAATGATCAATGACACAGACTGACTGTCCAGATTCCCCGTTCAGCTCAGGGTTGGCCCAAAGGTTGGTGACAGTAGACTGGTAAAATATGAAAACATTTCACTGGATAAGGCTCAAAAACAATTTCATTCAGTTTTCATTATGTTTAGACAATCTTAGTCCACATGAATGCGAGTGTTGACTGTTATATTAACATTCTTTGAGGGACCAGACCCACAGACCCCAGACCCTCAGACCCCCAGATGACATGTTATTACACTAAAATATTCATAACTTTGTAATGAACAAAAGGGCTTTAATTATAAGTATTGACATTTCTCATATCTCATGTCATATCTCATGTCATATCTCATGTCATATCTCATTAAATCTCAAATATATTTGCATTTGCCCCATGGAGCATTAACACATTTTTATTTTAGCCCCCTCTAGACTGTATTTGAGATTGAGTGTGAAACGGTGCATGTCGTCGGTCATCAGGTTGTCGTTGTAAATGAGAATTGGTTCTCAATCGATCCCTACCTGGTAAAATAAAGATTAAATGTGAGGTGAATGCACATGTTTCTAGTCTTGGACTGATCTACTTAAGTAAACTGAGAGTGTAGGTAAGACTAAAGGCATATAAACACTCTACTATGGAGCTGATACGGGCACACGGACTAAATATTGTTGGCACACAGAAGGCCTTTAGTTGGGATAACAGCCCTATTCTCACCAACTTATTTTCACTATAGAGGCACAAGAGAAAGCCTCTCTATCAATGGGCAAAAAGCCAAGCCCATACCTCCGCCTTCTTCCCATCCACCAGTATAACAATAGTGCCAGCATCAGCAACAGCCTTTATGTGGCGAGTAAGGTGAGCCACAACACACAGCACACCCTCTAAAACCCATTGTTAACTGTTCCCACCCCGCCTCTTGGCAAATGTAATGGTATGTTTTCAATGTATACACAGATATCGAATGGCTGCTTCAGTACACAATAATATGTCCTTGGATTGGGCTGCTTATCTTCATAAAGTATGCCAAGCATTTTAACAAACTCTCATGGCCAAGGTTTACTATTGTGCTAACTACCACAGTGCCATGTTCACAGATGTGTGGGTGACTGATAGCTCCCCAAAGAAAAGCACCTCGTATAGAGTCAGAGGTGAGCGCTGTTCAAACTTGGGGTCACCTGCAGCGCTGTAAGGTCACAGGGTTAATGGGCGGTGTGATTACCTACACCTGGATGTGGAGAAGTCATCCCGAACGTGAAACATTTTACTGCCCCCTTTAACCACTCTATGTGCCCTTCAGGAGCTTGACATCCAAAAAAGGGGGAATTACGTTTGTTTAACTTTGTAGGTTTGTGTTCCTGGTTTGTGAATGGGCTGTAAAGAATACTAAACTGTGGATATGTTGTGGTTTTAGTGTGAATGAAACAAGGATGTATAGGCCTGTATAATGTGTCTATGTCTTGGCACTGCGCATAAAATAAAGCTTCAGAATGTCTTAAAAACTTTCATGTTAATCCCACAGTTTGCATTAAGTCTAGACCATGATCAACATAATCACAATGGCAGCTATGTAGTTACAAAATACCACAATTACATCTGCTCCACAGGCGCGCATAAAGCCCCGCGCGCAACGTTACACCTCACCGTATGTGCTTCCAACACCCGTGGCCAACGTCCAGGGCTCCGCACACCGAGACTTATAGACGCCAAGCCGCAGAGAGGGAGGTAGACGGGCCACAACATGTACACAGACAGCTGGACACATGCTCTGAAATATTAGCAGCGCAGACAACGAGACAATAAAACACTTACCGAAAACACAAGTCCGAAGGGTCTTACAACGGGCCAAACTTAAAGAAAGAACTCAAGCAAACATGACCAAATCTAACAAATAAACGTCCAATGATTTTAAATCCAAAAGGTGCTTCTTGGTGGTAGTTCGGCTCAATGTCGGAGCTCAAAACTCTCAAACAATTCGCTTTTACGCAGGAGTAGCAGACTGGTTGTGCGCGTACTCTGTCCAAAGCTGACTTTAATGTTTCTAGGTAAACATTCGGAATCGTTACTGTCTATAACGTTATATCTTATGATCAGCGCGTTCGAGGGGTCCTGTCTCTACGGCGACTCTCTGAATCTGATCCCCAGTCGCGCTGCTTCCACCAGACTCCCCGGCCGGGCCAGCAGCAGGCGCCACCAGGTGCTCATTTACATAACTGCACCGGCTGTGGCCAATCACAACCGCGAGCAAGGTGTCTCATTATATATTCCAAATGCCCGCAGTCAAATCAGAGATCGGTGTGGGCGGGACAATGATCTTAACAACACTGGAGAGTGAAATTCAACGTGAAACCGTCTGAAGCAATGGGAGTTGTTTTGTTACAGCAACTCTGAGATTTGGGGAATATGACATGATACTCGTTTTCCATTTGGACTCAGTGTGTGTGTGTTATAATAGACTATAGTTGTGTGCTGCTTCCTGCCTTGAAACATTTGAATGATGAGTTTGCCACCTACTATTCCCAAAGCATGTGGAGTGGACCCCATTGGCTCCTGTCTTCTTGGTGTTTATCTTTTAAGTATGTGTAACAGTTTGCCATCACTGTCCTCGTGACTCAGATGGAAGGGTTTGCACAAATTTGCATCAGAGCAATGGGTCTGACAGGCACAGAGACCCCAGGGCACATCAGAAACGCATTGAAAATCCAGTTGAAAACGTGCCACATGTGTGAACGCTTACCTACAGTAAAGTCCTGATGTCGGCTGAGGGGTGAGGTGTAGCTGCTGCACAATGTGTCTGCACTTGCCTGGCTGACAGGGAGGAGAGAAACTTTAGCTGGTTCTCAATCAACAGACTGGAGGTCATTAAGGGACCATGCTCCACCTTTGAGAAACAGAAACTAGCATTTTATTCATGAAGCACTTCATTTTACACATTTATCATGGTTTTGCCCAGTTTGTTTATAAGACCTCAGTGCCGGGGCGGGGAGTAATAGCCGAGTAGTAGCAGTTATAACGTTCTCAAATTTACACTGAACACATACAAGTACTACCAGTAACAATGGCTTTGATTTATACAATTTATTATATTTAGAATGATATGCCACTGCTGCCCTGGGGTAGACTGACAGAGAGGTGACATCCTTACCATGGCCACAGTCGTCTTCAGCCAACACCAAACATTACAAATACTTAAGGGTAAGTGTGGCTGAAATGGGCCCTCTCTTCCACAGCAGGCAGGCACCAAGGTTGTGGGGTTGTATTTAGTTTTTGTTCATCGTACGGATTAATATGGAAAAAAATCCCCACCCTCCTTTAACCCTCAACTGTGTTTACAAAGACTGTCCTCCAGCCTGGTCTCACTCTGTCTGCATCATTCACATTTTCTTGACCCTTTTCACCTCTTCCCTAAACCCTAACAGCCACCCCCTGGTTTAAACCCTAACAGCCACCCCCCTGGTTTAAACCCTAACAGCCACCCCCTGGTTTAAACCCTCATTCATTCACATTTTCCCATACATTTCCCTGTCTTTGCCCCGGCACAATGCACAGTGATTTATAGTTGTCAGATTCTTTCCAATGTTGTTCGTCATTTGCTGCAGGTGTGTACTCAAACTCAAATTATGATCGTGATACCAGTTATCCTCCATATAGTTCAATTTGTAACTGTATGCCTGAATTGGGCTGGGCAATTCTCCCACTCTCTCGAGCAGCTCCATTCTTTCAGTTTTTGTTGAGCACATTGTCCAACAGGCCGTGCTTTGTTGGTCGTCCGGGCAACTGCAAATCCCCCAACACAAATGATGCCTTTTTTTAAAGAACTATTTCCTTTCATTTTGGCGTACTACCCTCTTGTGTCACACTTCCTTTGGCCCGGCCGAGATCATATTTTTCACCGTTTGAAAAAGAAAATCTTAGTTTGAGTTTGTTTTTACTAACACCCTATCCTCCCTCCTCCCTTTTCACTCTTGGTCTCGCTTTTGAGTAAAAAGCATCAGAGCATAAAAAACAGGTCTGATCCTGTGAGGAATTCACTTGGATGGATGGATGGACCAATAGAGAAGAAGAGTGGTTGGAGTTGTATTTATAAGTCTACAAGAACATGGAAAGTTAATGGTTTGTCAAATAGCGTGTTAAAAGCTAAAAGAGATCTAACTTTTTTTCCCTTCCAGACAGCCGTTTTATTCAGTTGAAAATTACAATCTTCAGCCAAAAAGCTCTTTTCACAACCCATGAGGACTGATGAATTGCCTGTCATTTTGAATGTCACCACTTGAATTTATCACCCCACTCTGCAGCAAAATAAAAACATCTGAATTAGAAATGGAAGTATTTAACTCTGTGGTGTTTCATGGGACAAACACACACATATAGGGTCCACCCCCTGTCGTGGTCTTTGACAGCTGTGCGGGGCTGCAGCATTCAGACAACACAGCTCACTTCCAGAATGCCAAGCTTGCAGTATGGACCGGAGGAAAACTACATACCAGGCATTCTACTGTCCCCACCATCTCCTACAGTGTCTAATGCACTCAGGATATCACCAAACCAATAAATGTCTTTAATTTTTTTAATGGCCAGTATAAGACTCGTGGGAGCTGCCCAGGCACACTGTACTCACTTTCGCCAGAGTGTGTGACTTCAGGTCTGTGTTTGCTTTCAACCAACCTGAGCTCATGTGTGAGAAGTCTCACGAATATAATGTCTGTTTACAGGGACTTGTCTGTGGTCTGTCAGTATCGGTGTCATAGACCCGCGGTGGGCTTGTGTGATTGGCCTCAGGAGAGGATCCGGGAGTGTCAGGGGTCATGGGGTCAGTGTCTGCCCCAGAGGGAGGTGCCAAGGTGGGGGGGCGGCAGCCTCCTTTTAGGGTTTTGGTCAGGGAAACGTTTGTGTCAGCTTCTCCGAGTTTCCATGATGATATCGGTAACATCAGGGTTAACAGCTTGAGTTATGATGTGTTAACCAGGGATGTCCAGAAATATACGGTTTAGCCAATATGCGGACACACACATGCACTCTGGTTGTATTGACAGAATCACTGGTTTTGTTAAAGGTTGAGTCATTGCTGTGACTGAAGCACAACATGTATTTGATTTAGAAAGAGACATATTAGTTTCTGTGTTTTAGTTGAATTATGATTTACATTTATTTAATATTTGTTCGAACTTCTGTGTCGAAAGTGATCTTCCACCGATTCATTATTGCTCAACCTTGAATCCAGATCCCACACTGAATCTAATTATATTTTGTC
>JAVQKD010303458.1:0-10763 GCA_036025635.1 Philypnodon grandiceps
ACAGCTTCAAAATAAACAGAAATATATTGCATTGATTTGTTATCTTGATTGATTTTTATATCAATATTGTTCCATTATCTTGGAGGTCAGCACTAGACATGCTCGGTTCTGTCTTTTCCTTACATACTTTTTGAAGTCTGTTATGACTATTCTTTCGTATACCATATCAATGTGAACACTCAAACAGGAGCAGGTATGGTCTATAAAAAGAACATGCCGTGACAGTTATGTATAAATGAAATAGCTCACCCTCTTATGAGTCCACTTTGAAGAGCCAGCACTTTACAAAGGGCTTAAATAATATCAGGGTAATTAGTGGAGGTTCTGTTGTTACATGAGACTATGACAAGTAGAATATTGCCTTCACGTTATGTTAAATACATTTTCTGGAAGGATTATGAAGGTTAGTTCTGTAGACAGCAGAGAAATTCGCCTGTCGCTATGATTGGTTGCCATTGCCTCGACACGAGCTCCTCCACCGCAAACTGTGAGTATAAATATGAAGCAATAACTCGTTTTATATAGAGGCATCCATCTTCAGAAGCCAAAGCAGTGCTGCAGAGCCTTGAGTCTTGACTGTATCTGCTACAATAGTTGGCAAGATTTGAGTTGCCTTTGCCTCAGTGACACCTCAAAAAGTGTACACTCAAAACATGAACTTTCAATTTATTTCAGACGTCTCAGATAAATGCCGTTCTCTGATTCTGCAAATAATAGTGTGTGGATAAAAAAGGTTTCAGCAAAGTCTCACCCTAGTCTCACACTATTTGACAAGATTATCTGTATATTATACATTCATATGGAATTCCCATTGTAATAATATACCTGTTTATTTCCACACTTCTACCATATTATTACTGGGCTGTAAATCTTTGGACCCTGTGAGTTCCAGTGACTGAGACAAGTCGTATATACAACTTTGTCTAAAAGCATGGCACTCTCACACTTCCTGCTCTACATTTGCTCAAAAGCACTGGCTCAACCCACTTCCCAGTATTCTTCTGTCAACTCTGGGAAAAGGCTTGCATATCCTTCCTGCCTCCAAGACGCTGGCCACTGGGACACTGTTAAAAAAAAAAAAGCCATCCTTGGGGGCAACTGTATTGGACGTGTCCCTCTCATCGGCCTAGACTAGACTATTGTCTGTTTGAACAAAACGGTCCCATTTCCCGGACAGTTTCACATTGAATAAATACTCCCTTATATGTTTGCTTAGGAGGAGTCTGTGATGATACTGGGATATTGTTTGCTTGCTCATTGAAGTCACCTTGCTTTGGTTTGTAGTCGTAGGCCGAGCTCAAGGGCTGTGTCAACATCATTGACTGGGGCCCATTGACACAGATGACTGCATTGTTTGACACTCAGTTTATTTACATTATGCGGTGATAAGATTTAAATTAGAATGAACGAGTTTTGTCATTGCATTGTTTTGCATGTTTACATTGACACATTTCTTCATGAGAGTTTGTATAGTATGAGATAATATTGTTATTGTAATGAAAGAATTGAACGCACACAGATGCTTGTTTCAGTAAACTCTCCCAGGGCTGTTGGGAACAAAACACCCGAGCGTATACTGTCGGTGTGTCCCCGGGCAAGACACTTAACCCACATTGCCTTTGTATGAATGTATGAATGTGGACGTGTGCTTGGTGTTTGGTGGTCGGAGGTGTTGTAGGTGGTCTGTCTTTTTTTCCTCAATGGGCTGTCAGAAACAAATTGAATCTGTTTTCTGTCCAAAAATCATAAAACAAAAAAATCATGCATGCATCTTTATGGACAAGAATAGGTACCATTATGCATATTATATTATATATTATATCTTAGTCCAGTAGATTCAGACATTCAGACTACTTTGCCACTTGACCAGTGTCCATTTGGCGGCGGCCAAGAGAACATCTATGAATAAATTAATCTGGGCTGAGCATGCAAAAAAGCACTTTTCTAAGCTATTGATTTTGTGACACAGATCAGAGTCCAGGTTGTGAGGTTTAGACGTAGATGTAGACGTCACCAGAGGAGCTTGAAACTTCTCTGGAAGAAACAAGGACTGAACCAGGACTAAACCAGAACTAAACGAGGACTGAACCAGGACTAAACCAGAACTAAACCAGGACTGAACCAGGACTGAACCAGAACTAAACCAGAACTAATCCAGGACTGAACCAGAACTAAACCAGGACTGAACCAGAACTGAACCAGAGATTGGGGCACAATTACACAGGGTCTGACCTCGATAGCATTGGTCCTCAAACTGTTCTACGGGTACCACTGGTAGTACGTGGGCTCTCTCTGGTGGTACTTGGACCTAGTTTTCTCCTGCTTAGTAGTTGTTTGGTGCTGTGGTTTAGACCTAGTTTAGTCCTGGTGTAGACCTGGTTTAGAACTGGTTCAGAACTGGATTAGTCATGGTTCTATGGCGCTATGGTTTGGACATGACTTAGACCTGGTGTAGTCCTGGATTACACCTGATTAAGACTTAATTTAGTTTGTTTAGATTGGACTTGGGATACAACATACTTTCTGAGGTGGTACTTGGTGTGAAAAGTTTGAGAACCACTGTTTTAAAGTATTGAACGAGAGCACCCCATGGTCTAAATTCTGCAGACATTCCTACGTGTGATATTTCTGTATTAAGCAAACCACATAACAAATGCTCATAGTGAAAGCTGAATACTTTCTCTGTTAAACTAAATTGTGGCGTGGTGCCAGATGAGTTAGTGCGAGTGTCAGCGCTGCACCTGTGCCATGTGTCTGACTTACTCATGCCTCAGAGCCAGCACTTGGTCCATGGTCGTGATCCCGGCTCGAGCGAAGCTTTCTGTGTACAGGCTCATTTTGATGGACTCCAGCCACTCAGGCACCGACTTGAACATGGTGCCGTCACAGCCGCTGGTACTGGGCAGGCGGATAGACACACTATGAGAGAAAACAGCAAATTACAATTATTGTTACTACAAAGACAGTTTTATGAAATGATAATGAAATGATAATGAAATGATAGAATAATGCACACATCTAGTAACACTATTGAATTTTCTTGTGTGTAACGGCCAACTATCAACTTACCGAGGATCAAAGTCAGCTATGGTTTTCAAAGACTCTGGGCTTCGTAGCAGCTTGTCCAAAATGTTAACAATGTCTGTGAAGCGTGGTCTTTTTGAGCGGTCGTGTTGCCAGCACTGCAGCATGAGCTGGTAGATAGCAGAGGGGCAGTCCATTGGAGCAGGCAGTCTAAAGGCCTCATTGATAGCCTTCATAACCTGAAAAAGTACAGGAAAGGAAAGTTAACAATGAATTCAAGTTATGTTTATGGAAGAAGTGACAAAAAAGTGCTTTAAAAGGATCACTGCCAAAAAATGGTTGTATGCATGTGTTATTCTTTCCAGTACATTTACAGCCAATGGTGGGAACAGTCCTTTATACATTATAGATGAACTACAGAGGCCAAAACAAGCATTCACTGACTAACTCTACCTCATGATTGCTCATGTCCCAGTAGGGGCGTTCTCCAAAAGCCATGACCTCCCACATGACAATCCCGAAGCTCCATACATCACTGGCGGAGGTGAACTTCCTGTAGGCGATGGCCTCAGGGGCAGTCCAGCGAATAGGTATTTTACCTCCCTGAAACATTAACAAGTCAGACTTAATGACAGGGGACATGGAAATCACAAGGCGTTGAAAGAGCAACAATTTAGAGTGAACTGTGGAGAGTTAAACGGTCATTAGGAATCTGGTATGGGGTTTTAAAAGTACAACGTAGTTATTGTTCTTTTAAGAGTTAAGACATGATTTATGGCCATTGGACTCACTCTGGTTGTGTAGGTCCCCTCAGCATCATCCTCCAACACTCGGGAAAGGCCAAAATCAGACACTTTACACTCCAGGTTAGTGTTGACAAGGACATTTCTTGCTGCTAAATCTCTGTGGACAAAGTTCATGTCGGACAGGTATTTCATTCCTGCTGCTATTCCTCGAAGCATTCCCACAAGCTGGTATGAAGGGATTTCTCCATCACGATCCTGAAATTTAAATAAGATAAACACATGTCAGAGATATACTAGTGGTGCATAATAATATTAATATTAATTATATTGTAAATTTGCTGAAATAACGTCAATTTCTTACCCTCAGATAAGTGTCCAGAGCTCCATTCTCCATGTACTCTGTCACAATCATTGCATGCTTGACTGAAAAACAAAATAAAGTATGTTTAGCTATAGGAACACATAGCACAGCTGCTTTATATTTCCGATTTAAGATTGATTAACACTCACATTTTGTCACCACTCCCTCCAGTCTGATGATGTTGGGGTGGGAGAACTGGCCCATGATGCTGGCTTCGCTCAAAAAGTCCTGTCTTTGTTTCTCTGAGTATCCAGGCTTTAGGGTTTTGATTGCTACAGCCACCTCTCCTCTCATTGGGGACTTCATCGCGCCACGAAACACCTCCCCGAACTCTCCAACACCAATGACTTTCTGTTTGGAGATTGCGTTGGGGTCGATTTCTGTGACAAACTTCTGGATGGCAATGTTGGGGTCCTCGTACATGTGTGGGTCAACGTAGGTCTTCAAAGGTTTCAGTTGGTCTAAGGAAAGATTATGATCATAAAATTAGCTCAGCAATAACAACATACTTCGTCAAACTGCAAGGGTTATGCAAAACGGATATTATGGCCTATACTGTTTGACAGACATCCTCAATTAAACTTAAATACTGTATACTATGGAGCAGTGATTTCCAATTAGTGGGTCACCTCAACAGCTCACATCAAGGTTGTTTCATTGTCAGGCCTTTTGAATTTGAAGCTATTTATTTGAATATTGTTTGAATTATATACAATGGTGAAAAAGATTGTAATTACAGTATAGACTAAATTTAATTGCTACACATTGGGCAGCCCTAGACAGTACCATTTAGCTCACCTGGTGAAAAGTAGGGATCCTCCGGGCCTCCTCTGCCACGGGAGCTCAGTCTCCTTTGAAAAATAAACACAATACAAAATAAGACTAAACAGGACGCAGACTGGATTTATGAAAATTACAGATGGCGCAAAGCTAAAGTAACCAAGTCTATAGTAAATAACAGGACAGACCTTCTCTGATAAGTCCTTCATGGCACAATATCCCTAATTTTCTCAGGCGTGTGGCACATAAACACATACTATAAGCCTGAAGGACTGTAGATGACATTTATCTCAGTGACACTAGCGTCATATACAAAGCCACCAACCTTTTACGCAACAACAGGACAGCCACAACAATCAGCAGCATGACGGCTACTCCCACCACCGCTCCCATCACTATAGTGGAGTTGTTCTGGATCAGAGACTCGGCTGTGCAAAGAAACACAAAGGAATTACTACAGTGACTTAGATACCGCTTTTTGACCAATGGCAAATGAGCATGAGGCAAATGCAGTTAATTATCAATGCTTTCAAAATTATTTAGGAATATATAAATTAGTTCAAATTCATTTAATTCAGAATATTAATCTTAATTTAACTACTCATTTAGATTTTCTCTAAACTATTTGGACAATACTGTATATCATAATTGTAAGGAGATTGTAGGTTGTTCTTGTACCTAATGGTGAAGTATGAAACTCATGCTCCAGGCTGTAGCTGCCGGGGTTGCCTTCGGGGCTGAGTGCCTGCACCCTGAACATGTATGTGGTGTCTGGGGAGAGGTCGTTAATTTGGACGGCGCTTTTCTCCAAAATCAAGACAGTGTAAGTGGTCACATCCCTTTCTCCTTCATCATCCTGGACAAACAAAACAATACATTAGGCTGTTCTCATAAAAATTCAAAGCAGAAGCCGTGAACAAGGAACCAGTGTGTGTTACCTTTCTGCGGTACATGAGCTCGTAGCGGTGGCTGATGTGGGCGGGAGGTCTTCGGGACAGTACCCAGGACAAGGACAGGCTGGTGGGGCTGCGCTCGTCCAGGTGAATCAGTGTCACCTTAGGAGGTTCTATTGACAGATGGGAAGCAAAACAATGGTTAGTCTGAGGGAACAAGGCTAGCATTATAGTTTGAATGTAAGGTGTAGTATTGCATTGTTAACCAAACGTCTGGGGACACACTTAACTTAATACTAGGGAAACGCAATGCACAACAAACTACTCATTAGCACAGTATTAGCAAAGAACTAGCTGTATACCAATTAGGCATGTAACTATGGGGCTCACCTAAATAGTCCAGAGCAGTCGTGATGGTTGTGATTGGTCTCTTTGTGCTGTATTGGGACACTCCACTATGAGACTCCACAGTGAAAGTATAGTTCAGATGAGAGTCCAAGTCCACTACAACCACCATGGTGTCATGAAGTCCTGTGGGTGCAGGGTCAAAACGCATCTTCTCGCTACAGGGGACGCATGGTGATGAATCGCACAGTTCGCAGACCACGCTGTAGGTGAGATCGCCTCTGCCCCCGGTCACTAGAGGTGGGCTCCATGACAGCTGGAGCTTTCCTTCTGCAGAGAGGGTGGTGGACGTCAGGTCGCGGGGGGCACTGGGAGGAGCTAGAGTAGAAGAGAATAGGGGACAGAAGTTAAGCCGATGTAAGTGAGAGTTAATTTTTAACTATTTAATGAATGGTTGTAAATTCATGAGTTCATACCGGAGCAGGGTGAGGTGATGGGGTCTGACGGAGAGCGGAAAAATCCATCTTCACAGTCACATTCAGTGGCGCCGGGAGATGAGGGCTTGGTGTTGTCCGGGCAAACTCGGCATAAATCGTTGGCAAGGGTTGGTTTGTAGTAGCCGGGTTTGCATGCTGTAAAATAAGAAATACTGTTAGTCTTTTGTCCTAATTAGTCGTGATTTAGACCTGGTTTAGACTTTTTAAACTCCAAATATTGTAGCGTCTGTCTGGATAGTGGTGTTTGTATTACACAAACATTCAGAAAATGTTACAAAATGCTATTGCTTTGTAGTAGTCTGGTTTGTTCACTCACTGTAAAAGAGATTATCAGTTAATCCCATGATGACTTGATGAAATAAGTGTAAAACAGACAAATACCGGAAGAGTGACTAATCAAAATGCAACTAGAGGTTTCCATTTGATACAAAGCCTTACAGGAACCCCTTGTTTTAAAGTCATCTATGATCACAGGGTCTTTGTATCTGGAGGAATGAGAAGGGATTTTCCTCACAATGTGCCTGTACTTGTCTTTCCACCGGCCCAGAAGCTTAACCTAAGGTCCGCCAGTGTCAAACCGGATGAGAGCGAAAGCATTTTAAATCCACCAGGTGAACTGATAACTCTTTCCCCTGTAAGATAATATTTGTGTTTTGAAGAAAGGAAATTCTTTGGACACTTTGTAGCAGGAGTGTTTTGGAAAACGGATCAAATGGGTTTCCAGGGCACGAGGGGTTAATGTACATGTAAAACCGGACAGAGACTTTGGAGGCGTTGGAGATCCAAGTCAAAGCCTGGTGTTTCCTCTGCTTCTTCCTTCCTTCCACTCGCCCCTGACACAAATCTGCAAATCACCAACAGCCCAAGGCCAAAGTGGCAAAAAGACAAGAAAATAAGGAAGAGGAAAGGCTGCTGGACACTAGAACATTTTAAGTGCTTTTAATGGAAACATAAATGCACTCATGATCTCGTACCGTCTGCTGTTGTAGCCCACCTGCTTCATAATAAATGATACATGAGCTAAAGTTGCCTTTCTAATATCACAAACCTCTTCTATCAAAAAGGTATTTTTGCCCACAGAACTGCGGCTCACTGAATAGTGTATCTTGAACATACTTTTATGACTAAATCCGAATTAACAAAGTGGCCAGTGAGTGTGCATCTTCTACAAGTGGTGCTAAAAACCCTCCAAGCAGCTGTACATTAATGGCTTCTATAAAAATTCCCACATCTCTGCTCCCAGTCTGCTGTCTCCTTTGGGAGTAACCTTTCATGTGGCCCCTTTGCTGGTGGCCCAAGGAAAAGTGAGGTCAAGTCAAACCTGAATATTCTCCACAAAGACAGAGGGACCTTTGCTCTTCCAAATAGAGCCAGGGTTGAGAAGAAGGAGCAGGTTGGATGTGGAGGAGGTAGAGAGTTGAATAGAAGGGACTTAGGGGGGATGGGACATGTCTAGAAGCCCCAAACAGAGGCACTCTCTGGGGAGTCGCTGGGCGTGATGGGGGTGGTTGAGCATTGGAGGGGTTTTTTCGCATAAGAAAAGGAGGCCCACTTATTTCATCTGAGACTCAAGCAGCAGGACTTCTGTCACGTACCAAAGAAACCCCAAACTCTTTTCATGTATTGTTTACTAGATTGGACTGAGTGGTGCCATAAATATGTTGCACTATTCAGGACACCAAATGGCCAGATGTGTGCGGTGAGTGAATAAATATAAATAGATTACAATGCCTATAGTTTTACTTTGACTTACTTTTTTTTTTTTTTTAAACGGTGGAACTGGTTTCATGCAGTTTGCAAGTTTAGAATAATCATTTAGTTTCAGTTTAGAGCTTGTTCTGTTCTTGGGCTTGGATTTGATGTGGAGTCCTTGTTTAGGCCTGGTTTAGTCCTTATTTGATCCTGGTTAAGTCCCTCTTTTGGCCCATTTTATAATGCATGAATCCCAATATTTTCTAGGTTTAGTCCTGGATTAATAATGTTATTCACTATAGTCAGTCTAAATAGGACCTCAAAAATGTTGCCATATTCATGACAACAAATGGTGGGATGTGTGCAGTGAGTGAATAAACACAAATACATTCAAATAGCCTACAGTTTTACATTGAGGCTATTTCTTTAATTCAATCATCTTATTCACTTGTTGGTCTAAATGGGGCTTTTCTCTTGTCCGGCACAACCCCATTGACTGGGACACACATGTGAATAGGACTCAGGCTCCGCACCAATGCCTCTGTTAATTGAATCCGTTTTGTGTTGTGTGCCATGCCCATTGTTCTAACGAGTAGGAACGTGGATTAGGGATCTCGTTGCGTGTGCGTTAACCACCACCGGGATGAAAGAGCCCAGAGGAGGCTCAAAGCAGGGCATGTCATTGGTGGCTTTAACAGCTGTCCTGTTGCTCTACTAATCCTCTTGACTAAATTACACTCCACACCTAACTAACTAAGCAGCCACGAACCTAACCACGCACCAACTGTTCACTAGGTCGCTCCCTCTAGTCTCAAAGTGTCCAATAAGTGTCTGTGAAACCTACTCATTTGTGTCCGTCAGCATTCCTCCTCAACTCGCTCACTTCCTTTTTCCCACAACTGTTGGACACTTCGAGAGACTAATGCTATCAGGGGCCTTGAAGCCGCCTTAAGCCACTAAGAGATATCACTTTTTTCTTGTAAATGTGAAACTGGAATGAGGTAGGCTTACAATTCAAGACCAAACCAGTTTTGTGTGTTAAGACCAACTCATCTGCGCCAGACTTGGTTACTTACTAGCATCATAAAAATGTCCTTTTCAAATTTCAACCGTCTCTCGTTTCTGGTTAAGACGCATGAGTCAAGGGTTAGGCATGTGAGTGACTGTCTTATCTTAATAATACTTTAAATAAAGGTTGCAGTAATATGGACAAAGTGTCAATTCCAGCACTGGTTACATTGGTTTACTCACTGAAAGTGCACAAAAGAAAAGGGCATATGGGAGAGAACGCAAAGTGAAACTCATTCACACATTCTTTGGAGGTGGAGCAAACAGCTTGAAGTTTATGGCTGGTTTTAAAGTTCAGTTTGTTGAAATGTATTTTTAAGTGGGTAGTGTTAAGTTTTATTAAAATGGTACTAGGTGCTATAAACTGACAATAATGTGGACAAATGCATTTAGCTGCCAAACTGGACAATACCAGACCTAAAGTAGATATATATAAACTGTAACAATCAGCCTAAATAGTATATTAAATTATATAGCCTATAATTATATTTGCCAGGTTAGTCTTTGTTGTTAATCTTTCCGGAAGACAAATTCAGATAGTGTAGCGTCCAAATGTCTGAAAGTGCTTTGTAATTATCTATTGACTTAACGACTGATGTGTTCAAACTGTGAAACGTTGCCAGCTCAAGGTGACTCGGACCACTGCCTAAGTAGTAAACCACAGTCCTGACTCAGTCTAACCTCCGAGGGGCGTGTCCTCATCTTCCCTATAATCTGTGGTTGGTGTCGTCCTGGTAACCGAGCCAAACAAATAGTTGTGAGCAGAAGACACAGGTAGGAGTTCGCACGGCCCTTCCTTTTGTCAATCAGTAAAGTGCAGGTGACGCCAGGGTGAAAGAATGTGCCTCAGAAATCCCCGGCCAACATACTGTGTGCCCTTCCTCCCTTTTCCTCCCACATTTCCTACGGACACTTGAACACACCCCGTGAATGCCAAAGAAAGCCCAGAGAACTTCCACAAAAACAGTAGGAGACCAAACAGTAGGACCAACCACAAATGTCTTCCCACTCAAAACTGTGCTGGGCTTTTGTCTTCACCAACACTTTTCTCTGAGGCAGTGCACAGCATACCTAAAGGTTTTTGCATACTTTATGTTTTTATCTTTGTCAGTAACACGAATAGAGACATTTTTAGGATGGCCTGTCCCTTAGGAAGTGCAGTTTTCGTAGCCTCAAAAGAGTGGATACAAGTAGGTTTTGTCTGCCTTGTACCGCAATAGAAAAAACAGCCAATGGGAGCAGCTTTTATTTTAAAAATGGAAGCAGTATCTAGATGTATGGAAGAATGTGATTGGACAAGGGGCTGACCAGTCAACTCTCTAAATGTCTTTAAGCCTTGATACTTTTTTTTAACACA
>JAVQKD010304587.1:0-16687 GCA_036025635.1 Philypnodon grandiceps
ATGTACAAGATGGATTTTATTATGAAAGGTAAATCTACTAATTGTCAAGTGATTGGTTGATTGGCTGCTGTTTGGCTTAACACCTAACATAATACAATGAATGTGAGACAAACTATACAGGTGATATCCTCAATAACTACTGAACAAATACAAGACAGCAGACTGACAATGGTTTTACGACACTAACAACACTGGACATAACTAGACATACCAACACATAGGACTCAATGTAATGTTATGACACTCACTCTGATCCTGAGGAGTCTCCATCCACTGTACCAGCCTTGATGCTCAGGACCACCCCATTGAGGTGATCAGGGAGGCTGGGTTTAGCCGGACCGGGTCGACCTTCGCTGGACGAGGACCCATGTGAAGACGCCACACCACAGATAGTCTCCACCAGATTACTTTTAACACGGCTCCCACCATTTCTCTCCACTATCGGAGAAAGCTGCTTCTTTTTTAGGATGCCTGCAAAAAACAATGATATTAAGTCTGACCTTTGATGGCTACACCGTTCAATGATTTAGTTCATTGGTCTTTTTTTCTGTTAAGAATCTCAAGATACTGAAACTTAACACTGCTACCGTGTGGCCTGTGGCGGGGTATACTGAAATCATCTGTGTATCATCGGCTAGTCCTGGTTTTGGCACAGTTTAATTCTGATTTAGTCCTGATTTTTGTTCATTTTATTTAAACAGAACAGTACTAATGGACAAATCTTTTTGAGAGGTTGTAATTGGTATGACAAGCTTGAAGTATATAAGTTTCAAAGTGTAAAGCCTGCAACCCACACAGACAACCAATATGGGCAATTTATAATCACCTATACATCCATCTTGTTGGACATTTGGACGAAAGCAAAGAGAACCTACAGTGACACAGGGAGGACATGCAGCTGCAGCCATTATAAACAGATAAAAATCAGTACAAGATCATAGTGTGCTTTCATTTACCTTTGTGTGGGTGTGCACTGAGATGTGACAGGCCTGGTATCTGCACTATTGTGGATTCTGGTGTCCTTTCTACTGGTATCGTCCTTAGATTTGACTCTGAGTTTGTGAGTCTGTCACTGTCGCTGCCAGAGCCTGGGTAGTCCGGCCAGTATGTTTTCGTCATGCCATTATCTTCAAAAGACATTTATAAATAAGATATACATAAAAATGGCATTAACATATTATACTTTTAAGCTTAGATGCTCCTATACCTTGTCCTGGTGGTCTCTTTGCCCCATTGGACGCCAGATTTTCCCAGCATTCCTCGGGAGGAAGAGGCCCCTCCTCATCCTCACTGTCGGAGGAGTGAGTGGAGGCGTAGGATTCGCTCTGGTCATCCTCCAAAGACAGGTCGCTATCTGAGTCGCTGTCGTGATCTGAAAACACAGAAGAAATTAGCTCAAGTTATCAAGGTTTTACAGAGGTTAAATTAAAGGGGAAGCCTGTAATCTTCCTGAACCTGTTATATGATGTAAAGTGGACTAAGTAATATATCTTAATTATTATTTACCCTCCCTGGCCTCTACAGCAACATTAGATCAGACTTACTTTAGTCCTTCACCTGGCCTCTACAGACTACAGACAACCTACTTAACATCATAGAGCAGAATCTGATTTTTAACATGTTCTTATGTTCTCTGGTCTACACCGTTAAACGAAGAACTAAAGTTACCATGTGGGTCTTTGTTTTCAGAGAAGTGTGCAGTGTGGTCGTTCAGAGCGATTTGGGCTTGGCTGTTACTTAAGCCATCGTCCCTGGAAACAGAAATGTAAAACATTTAATTCACTGATTACACCATGAACATGTGTATATGTATTTATTTATATCAAACCTGAGCACAAAAGGCACATAGCTCTGTTGGCTCTTGCCGCTCTGCATCGTCCCATTCAGAGAGATACTGGAGTCAGCGAAGGGAAGGTGGTACAGGCGACCATCCTTATAGTTTGTGTTGCATTTATAGACCTGGGAATAAAATAAAACATTTAAAGCAGGTCCCAATAGAGATGTACGGTTATGGCAGCGTTGATCAATGAAGAATAGACTATGAAACAGCTCTTCTTGTGTACAAGTCTTTACAAGTACATCTCTGACATGTTGGTCCCGTCAGAACCATCTCGGACCATGAACATCAGGCACAGGCTGGTGCCCAAAGTCAGGACTAAACACGTTAAGGAAGTGTTTCAGTTTCATGGAGCTAAAATCTGGCTGACCTCTACTCTCACAATTTTAGTTTTTATTGATTTTATTGTGTTTTAATTGTAATTCTTATCTGTGTACATTTAACTTAAGTGTGTTATTTCTGTTAAGCACTTTGAATGACCCTGTATATGTATATGTAAATGTCTATGTATATGTATATGTATATGTATATGTATATGTATATGTATATGTATATGTATATGTATATGTATATGTATATGTATATGTATTGTTTGATCTAGTGAAGTCCTGTGACTAACTGGCCATAGTCCAGGGTGTTCCCCCCCTATGGCCCATAGTTACTGATATCCAGACACCCGTAAATTAATGAATGATTGATCAAGTGACACAGACATATGACCTGGGATACCCGAGAGAACAGTTAAATAACAATCCAAAGAAATATTTGCCAATGGTACTACACTGAAGTAATACAATAGTAAATAATGTGTGGGGAACAGTGACTGAATGTGTTTGGGGAATTGCTTCTGGCATGTGACTGTAGTTATGCCGATCATCCCAGAGGTGTCTCAGTGCTGTGTTTTAGACTTACAGAGGTTTTGGATTTGATCATATGATCCGGTCGCTTGCGGCTGCAGCAGTATTTCATGGCTGTCCTCGCCTCTTTGTTGAACACAATACGAAAGAAGAAGATAAATGGGCCCTGTGTGAAAATATTAGAAAGTGCTTAAGAAATACAAAAAAACAGCACTGGTCAACCTGCAAATGGCAAAACTTGAATTTGTAGGCCTAAAAGTAGAGCAGATATGTCTTTAAAAAATGAATTGTGGCTGGTAAAAATCTCAAGTGGCTTTTGAACCCTTTGAAATGTGCCACAGTGGCCAATGAGTAAAACATTATTACTTACACTATAGCATTATTCAATATGAATAGACACTACAGGGTTATTAATATTCTTATTGATGTATAATTCTTCATGAATAATTCAATCAATTAAAATGATAAATTAGCTTTATTTACTACTAAACAGTGGTGAGCTATTCTGAAAGGTTTGCCTTAGCTCCTACTATTCTGATTTGGGATGAACTAGTCTGACCTGTAGACAGTTGAAGCCAGCAAACAGATAGTGGAAGATGATGATGTCGCTGTTGACGGAGAGCAGGGCCAAGAAACATGTGACCAACACCAGGAAGAGGACTCCACCTGCCGTCTTCAGACCAGCACTGCAGAATCACATAAGAGGGAGCACAGAGGTGTTACTTAGAAACTGTCAAGATTATTTCTATGAATTAAGTCAAGTCGAGATGGAGACTGATAAACAAGATGTTAAAATTCAGGACAGTTACATCACAGACAAACAGAGGACCACTGTGCCTTTGAGTGTGAGAATAAATCAGGACACTATAATACAGTATATCAAATGTTATTTCAAACATAGATTTCTGTTCTATGAGATTTCTATAAATATGCCAATGACATTGTTAAGATGTTTCACTTTAGTATAAGGGTAGTTAGTCTGGTTTCTAGTAATGGCACTACTTTCAGATGTTGAGAAAACCCAAGCTAGGAACATTGAAAATATTATTTTTTTAAAAGAAAAAAAATAAGAGACTGATTACGGTAATTCCCTGACATTAAATAATTTTATTGAGACGCTTACATGCGAGGTTCTTTCTTGTCAATGCTGTGGTGTCGGGGCGAGCAAGAGGCTTTGGACGACAGGATGTAAAGGAAGATGTTCATCTAAAAAAGCAATTACAAAATTCAACATTTGTGTATACAGACAAATGCAAAGAAACATAGATATTATCTTATTTATTGTAGGCGGGACTTACTGATACAGCCATTGCGATTGGTCCAGCGAAGCTCCAAATCAAAGTGTCATACATCGACAACCAGCAGAAGTCTGGGTTCCCGTAGCCTTCAGGGTCAAGTCCCACAGCCAAACCTGCAAAACAACGCACAATCCTCCATGACAGATTATCTTTTCATTATTTACTTGTATCTTAACTTTATTTTTTAATAAGGTCAAACCTGTGATGAAGGCAGGCACTCCCCAGCCAACCAGATAGTAAAATCTCATTGGTCCATAGTTAATGTCTCGGACTTCACTGATCATGCGATAGACATGGAGACCCTCCAGGAAGAGCCAGGAGAAGGAGCAGAGGTAGAAGAAGTGCAACAGGATAGCAATGACCGTGCACAAAAACTAGAACAAAAAATACAGATGGAATTAGGTAAATGTGTGAGGGCTTCATCATGGTAATAATTACTGGGCAAACAGTGTATTAGGTAGCTAGTAAAAATCCAGAAGAAATTCATTGCAGTTTGTTGTGAATTGGCTGTATATTTAGCCTGGCAAGCCAGACTGGAGTTCTCTTTATATTCAATACAGAGCGACTCCCCTATTGGCAGAGACTTCCCCCGGTACAAAATTCTTACACTTATCAGTATCTCCATTTGTTTACATCCACTGTAGGCTGTATTACCGCTATACCCACCTAAATGGTTTACCCCACGCGGTTCCTCCCACCCGAGAAATCATTTGATGCGAGTGAGTCACCGGACTCAAAGCTGGTACAGCGGAGAGTCTGGCTTGCCAGGCTACTGTATATATTAGGCAGGTGGCCGTGATGGTATGCTGGATCTGTGTTTAATAAAGCAATCATTTATTTACCGGGTTGTCTGCTTGGTTGATGCCCAAAATGAAGATAAGTTCAGACAGAAATAGTGCTGTGGTCCCATTGTTGATGATACTGGTTTTGTTGCTTTGCATGGCCCTCAGACACAGGAGGAAGATAGAGGTGAGGAAGAGGAAACCCAGAGTCACTCCCACGGTGCTCCATGTCAAGATTTTGATTGGCAGGATCTCTCCATTCTGACATAAACATCATGAATAAAACAGTCAAGTTACAGTGCAAATAAAGGCTACCTTATTCTGAGAAGTCTTGCATTGACTATGTTGGATATTGCTATTCTGGCAAGTAGTGATTGTATATACTCAAGATAAGATTATCTAGATTAAAAAGATTCACTTTTTTGATCCCTTAGTGGGGAAATTAAATGATTATGTCAACTCAAACAACAGAATACATTGCAGAAAGTGCATGATATCAACAATTGTAATTAAATTGCATTTAGTATGGTTTTGTTCGCTCACCTCTCTCCGGGAGACGTCCATAATCACTGCAAAACTTGTCATGTGGTAACACTGGCAACTGATGTGTGTGCTGTTTCTAAAGACCACCTCACAACCCTTCGCAGACCAGCCACCATTTCCACCCCTGAAAAAAACAAAAACAGAACCATCCTATAAAAACCAATTAATTGATCTGGGTATATTCACTTATACTGTAAGCTGATAGACTTACAGTATCGTGTGGTTCCAAAACACACAAATGGGTTTAGAGCGCTCCTCAGTGGCCACCAGGCGGAACTGCACGGTGATGGGTTTATCCAGAGGGTGCTGCAGAAGCTGGTCATTGTCATGGACTGTGATGCTGACGACGGGTGTGTTGATAATTGGACGCTTTGGGACTCTGAAGATGATGTTTAGAGTTAGTTACTATAGTAACAGCCACATGTATTGTAACTTTGTAGATGTAGTAAATCAAATACATTGGGTTGTCATTGTTATCACTCACTCTTGCGTTGTAATCTATTGATACACAAGAATCTTTTGAAGTTGGTTTAGTCCTGGTTTAGTCTTTCTGAGGTGAGGCTTAGTGTTTATAGTTTAGTAACCACTATCTTACCTGAGACTTCTCTTGTCCGTGTCGTAGTTTTCAGGTAACAGTGAAGCCAAACTGTGGAAGATGATGACACTGGCCACCGCATCCTGTTCGTCCTCATTTGGATGTCTTCTCTGTCTATTTATGGAACGGTTTTTCAGGGAAGTCTCCGGAAAGACGTCCAGGTGTCTGTGTCCTTTAGTGTCCACCGGAGGAGGGTGGAAAACCGAGTCTGGGAGAGTTACAGCAGTCTCCAGATCCACAGGACGAGGACCTCTCAAAGACTGGTATCGGGGCAGTTTGGCTCCAGCAAAGTTGGCCTTTTTAAGACGGTCCACAGAGATCACTATAAAAAACATATGCAATCTTTCATTTGAAGTGTTTATCATCTAGTATACTTTTTTAACTTATTTTTTTCTATCATCTCCAGCGTCCGTGGCCATCTTTGGTGGTTTCTGGCATCAGCACAGCATTTTTGCTCATCAGAAAGCAGTGTTTGAAATACTTAGAACTTCAGCAGATTTATCTTGACAAATGCATTTGCCATTAGCTATTTGCTATTAGCTAGTTGTGTTCCTTAGACCAGTTGGTACTTAAAAACTAGTCTTGACCCTTACCTATATTGGGTGTTACGATGGTGAAGGGGCTGAGGTAGGTCTTCCTCATGTTCTGTGCCAGAGTGTTAGCATATTCCTCAAAGTGTCGGAGCAGAGCCGCAGTGCCTCCCTCCTGACGCTGGATGAGCTCCCAGTGTGGCTGTGTCTCTGGGGAGAGGATGGCACTGCCCACACGAACCATGTTCTGCCAAAAACACACAAAGTTCAAAGTGAAAAATTATTATTATTATTTGAATTAATTATTTATGGTTATGTCTCACAGTACAGGGTGTGAAGTTTAGAGTATAATGTTTTATTATATACAGTGTTGTGCAAATGTAAGAGTATGTTGAAGTGCATCGATGCTTTCAAAACGGCTTGAGTGTTTTATTGTATCATGATTTTATATATTTTTGGTGGTGACCTGGATCACTGTCGCTCTCCAGGATTTGACAGTATTTTACCGCTGTGGCATAAGCCAATTGTTTTGGCTAAACTAGTAAATAACCTTAATTGGTTTAGATTTACAAACCTGATCTTAGCATCACCGATTCTGTGTAGGATTAGCACGAGGAGACAAAGAGATGAATTCTACAGCCACTACAACCTCTTTTCTGATTCAGTGCTAATAATCTAATATAATGACTTCAAACCTTCCATAACACATTTGCACAGTACCACATATATTTTTAAAAAGTGCTCCTATGAACCTCAGTGAAGTGGACATCTTGAGTAGCGGTGAGGTTGAATCCTTGCTGGTTGCTTTCATGTTGTAGCAGTTTCTTTGTGAGGTGGTAAGCTACTTTTACATCACTGCCAAAGTACTTATCCGTGTGCTGCGTAGCGTTGGCCAACATGGCTGCTGTTTGCTGGACACGACTCGAGTCCAGCAGCGAGACATTACGGTAAAACTTCTCAGTCTGAAACAAAGATAAACATATACATAACATACAAACCAATAATAGCAACTGAACCATTAAAATTAACCAAAAAAATAGTCCTGATTCTTCTCAAACCCATATCTGTTTAATATTGATTTAACATGATTTTAAACCATTGGAAATAAGCACAATAGTTTGTTTTCAATAATGTGTAGTCCTAATATTCCTGTAATGTAACTGAAGCCTATCCCAGCAACTTTGGGCTTTAGGCAGACTGCACACTGGACGATGGCTTTAGTCTAAAGGTTAATACAAAAGAAAGCGCTCCTAATATTTTGTTTCATAGTAAAGATATTATTGTCTAAATTACCAGGGCTTCCAGCTTGCTGAAGGTAACACTGGTGCAGTTGAAGAGGTTTGGAGGCAGCCAGCCCTTGTGCTCGTCACAGTGGCGAATGGCAGTTCCTAGACAGTGAGAGAAAGTCATCACACGAGAGCTGAGAAATAGACTGCTGCTCAGAAAGGGCTCCAGGCAAGTTACATGCGCTGCCATTATTATTATATGGTAATATGACGAGCTGCAGAGAAACCATCATACCCAAAGTTCCCTTGGGACAGGGCACCGCTGCTGGGAGTCCAAACTTGGTCCTTGGCCACCAAATCCCTTCCTCAATAGCCTGGGGGCAGCTGTCATAGATGACTGAGGGTGAACAGGGACAAACAGATGATGTCGGTAAGTGCATAATGACCTGCATTTGGGTGGTTTTAATATTTAAAGGAGAGATATTATGTGTTTTCAAGCTTTTTGCCATAGAAACATTTCACATATCATTTTAAAAATACGTCTTATTCATAAAGCTTATTTTATTGAATGTTGCTTTACAGGCACTGATCACTGCTGGCCACACACACTGATATTAATATGTAAACATGTCTCCACACAAACATTTTCAGCTCTTGACAAGATCTGGGCCTCAGCATAAAGGACTACTCAACATGCTTGAATGGAACCTCATATAACTCCAGGTATGTTTTTGACAAGGAAAAGAAAAGTCCACATAATGATGTCCCTTTACTAATAAGGTCCATGATATTTATTATGTTCTGACCTTCACAGCCATTGGGTGACACCTCGGCAAAGGGGTTGTCACAGCGGTCACACTGTCTCCCGATCACACCAGGTTTGCACTGGCACTGACCCGTCTCTCTGTCACATGCTCGGGAGAAGGAGCCCACGGGATAACAGTCGCACAGCAGGCATGTGTCGCTGCCTTCGGGGCGATAGTGGTTGTCCTGGCAACAGAGGAAGTAGTGGTGATTAATACACACATATATATATTTATAAAGCTACAAGCTGTCGTCCTTCACTTGATATTCCTCTTGCCACACGAACAGCTGAGAGCCATGTCGCGCCCAGCTGCTTGTTAAGACATCTGTTTGCTGCAGGGTTTGTTGGTAATGATGATCCCAATACATATTTTATCTCAAGGGCTACAGCTACAGTATGTCCCGGTTCAAACGTAAACTAAAATGATACTACAATAAGGTTAAATGCAGTGTGTTAAGGATAATTACTTTTACTGCACACGATGAGGAAGCAGTCCTTACAGTATGAATATATGTATGACGTGTTATGTAATTTTTTTTGCTTGAAGAGGTTAACTTTCAGTTCCTTCCATTCAGGTTCATGGAAAGTTCATGTCAATTCGAGAACTATATCTATGTATAATTCCCATTTTAAAACCACTTTTACGGACAGATTTTCTCTCTAGCTTTTAACACAAGAGAACCATAATATTTCTTTGATCATTTTTGTTGCTCTGACTATTTTGAACTGCATTTCTACTTTATACACACATTTTACACTCACTATTTATTTCTAATTCCTCTAATTAACTTATTAATGAGTTATTTTGATTTGTACTGACCTTGCATCGACACTCTCCACTCGTCTTGTTGCAGTCAGAGTCAAAGCCTTTGCTTGTTTCACAGTTACATGGGCCACAGGTCTTATGTCCCCACCATCCTCTTGGACAAGGCAAGTCAGTCCTGTGCAGATTCAATACATCATCAGTTTAAGCTAGCCTATATGATTCAGGCATTATTACTTAACTGTACAATAGACTGTACTTTTTCTCGCAGTAATTGCCAAAGTAGTTGCTGGGACAGTCGCAGGTGTAACCGCGAGGGGTGCTGGGTTTTCTTGTACAGGTCGATTTGTGCTCACAAGGGAGCAGGCTGCAGGCATCAGTGCAGTTTGAGCCATAGTAACCTGAAAAATATTTTATGGAAAGTTAAATCTCACATATGCACAATGTACTTTAATGATACTAGATGTGGGACTGACCAGGGAGGCAGGTGCAGGAATAGCTGTCCCAGTCGTTACTGCAGTAGCTGTTGGTGGGACAGGGGTTTGAAGTGCAGGGGTCAGGGACATTACAGCCTTGCTCCACATTGATCTTTCTAGCCTGGGACAGACTGAGAGCACCACCCACACGCAAACCCTGCAAAAACACAAAAATATAAATGTCACAGAGTTGCACAATATACCGCAAATGTATCACAAATTTTGCAATATCACCAAACACAACTGACAGAACAACAACCATTCTCATTCATATCTATTCACTAAGGGTAATTTAGATTAGCCAATAATCTGAGGAGGGAGGATGCTGCTGTCCCCCGAGAGAACCCACAGTATCACAAGGAGGACATAGTTACATGAATAGATGGTATAGAGGTGAAATGGTCCCACAGGCTATATAATGAGTGACAGACCTGTATACAGCCACTGAAGCCTTGTTGAACTTTCCCATCAGACCCTGGTAAACCACCAACGCTTACTGCCTTCAGCTTGGAGTCGCGCAACTTCCCATCCACTTCCATACTGGCCTGAAAACACATACTAAGTGAATTTCTTGAAATACTAGTAATAATTATAAACATGAATTAAGAGTAGCTTACCAGATAGAGTCCCAGATCCAAAGACAGTACAGCTTTGTGGAGACTCCCTGCTTCTCCCAAACTGCTAATATCCAGCTGTAGATGATGCCATGCTCCATCATTCACCAGGATCTCTTCAACACGGGACAACGTTGAATCCTCGCCTCTGTGCAGGGCCATCAATACACTCCCAGCACGCAGCTAGAGAATACACCACAGGAGGCAGATTGAAGCCATGTTCAATATAGAGACAGCAGACAAAAAGGCTAAGAGACCGCCAACAATCACATGATAAATGGTACTTCAAAACCCTGACATTCTGTACACAAGTCAAGAAAATAAATAGTTGCTTGTAATAAAAGATGGTCTGTATTTTGGCGTAGGCATCACACAGTCAGCTCCATTCATCATTAAAGCTCCTTTGCCTGTGTTCATTATTTTTTACTTTGAAATCACACTCCATGTTTGCACTGGGCATTAATCTCTTTATTAATGTACTAACAATGATTATTCCACTCGAAGAAATGAGAAAATTGAAGTTTGTGTAAGTGGGCTTCCTCTTTCTCCAACTGAGGGCAAGAATGTAAACAGCAACTCATTTATAATAATCGTTAGAGTGCTGTATCTCAAATGTCCAGCAGGAGGAGCCTTTTCTACAAATTTGAAACAACTGGACAGCTGTCGTTCACTAATTCCAAATCTGTTAAGAGATAACTGAATTTACTTTTTGTGATCTGTGCAAGGCTTTCAAAACG
The DNA here is from genome assembly GCA_036025635.1 of Philypnodon grandiceps. Taxonomy (NCBI): domain Eukaryota; kingdom Metazoa; phylum Chordata; class Actinopteri; order Gobiiformes; family Eleotridae; genus Philypnodon; species Philypnodon grandiceps. The sequence continues at coordinate 11,064 of JAVQKD010304587.1, forward strand.
ATATCTATGATCTATGAACTGCAACATTTGAGCAACTATAGAAAAAAAACTGCTTAGAATGGCATTATTTGTATTTATTGCTTGGCAATTTGCTTGGCAATTTGGTTGATGTTACCTGTAGAGTTAGATTGTGCTGTTGTCCAGATGAAATGTGCAGCAGAGTGGCACTGGCTTGTCTTGTTCGAAACATCAGCTCAACGTGCCATGACGTAGAGGAGGCAGCTATGTTGTTCCACTGTAGCAGACTGTTCCCCAAAAACCTCTGTGGACTGGCCATTACTATAACAAAGTGTACATTGAAATTAAGAGAATGGTCCTCCCAAAAACAGAAAATATCTAGAGAGCAACAGTTCTGGCTTGAAAATGATGGCACAAAGTGAAGATTCAACTGCAGGGTGTACCACATTTGAGCCCAGAATTCATCATTTGAGAAGCTATTATTTCACCTGATAGCTCATTCTAATTCACACACACAAAATATAGACCAATATCACAAATTCTGGTCACGTCCAAAATATGCTGCCTTATTTGTAGCTTAATTATAATGGAGGCATTTCTGTACAGTTTGCAACTAGGAACTACATAGCTACTGACTGATTTTACCACCCAGTAATCATCTCTGAAATGTATCTAAAGTGCAGGCAAGGGGGGGTAAAGCCCAGCTAAAAACTCCAGACACATAGTTATTGAAATCCCTAGTGATTCCTGATAATCCTTGAGTGATGCTTTGAATTGGAATGGATCAGGTAGAATAATGATGAGAGAAAATGGTTTGTGCCTCGATTATGTACCACCACATCCCGCCACAGTGAGATGAAGCACCAGGTCGAAAAAGATTGATTAGCCATGGCCAATTAACCTGATGCAGATGTGAGGCAGAAAGAGAGCGACCGGTTGTTTGTGAGACTAACCAAAAAGAAACTGTGTTATCATGTGGTGGATTTTAGACATACATTAAAAGTGAGCATTCAAAAGAAATAACAAAATTGCTTGGCTAGATCCACACCGAAATTGCATTGGCTGGTCATTCTGAACAACAGAACAACATTGATACTTCACTGCACTCATTACCACTTGGCATTTGGACAGTTGTATGCGCCTATATTACTAAATCTATTCGCTCCAGTTTGCTAAACATTTCCTCCCTCATCAAAGTAGTAGCTTTTTTGTCAAAACAATGTCCGCATTTAGTTACAGTTTTCTCACATCTCTCTCACGCTGACATGACTCAAATTGCTGTAAACCATAAATCAACAAATATAACAGCTGCAGAGGATCAGGTGGAACAAGAGCAGACACTGGAGAAGCACAGGAACATTAGCTCTGCACCACATGCTTTTTTAAATGAATGCCTATTTGTTTTAAAACCTCAGTGCGTCCGTCTTGTAGGGCTTTTATGATTCAAAATGAGAGCGCTGTAATTATTTATGGCAGGACACAAAACCTTCATCTATTCATAGCACTTTTCAGAGGGTAATGCATGTGTTTATGCCACTGCAGACATCTCCTCTATTTAAAATATGAATGTTTTTGACACGTCTTCTCCGACCCAATTAGTCCATTTCCACAGACACAGTCTTGTTATATGTTACATATAGTATGTTATACAGTTAAGTGTTACCTCTTTCTTAGTTATAATGTAGACTACGTGTCTCACCTCTCTCCCAGTGTTGAGACACATGTGTCTTATGTTATATTTTATATATATTGTACTGCTAAGTGTCTCACCTCTCTCACAGTGCTGTCCTCCAAAGCCCAGTGGACAGTCACAGCTGAAGGAGCCCCACAGGTTCACACAGGTCCCTCCGTTCTGACACGGGCTGTTGTTGCAGAAATGCCTTTTTGCGGAGCATCCTGGGAGGGTGGGAAAATAAAGAGTTTTTTGATGCAGGCTTCCTCATTATTTTATCAATGGAACACAGAGTGAGGGCGATAAACTATTCATAGCAGGTACAATCTTCATCCCTCTCTGTCTGCAGCTTCCTGCTGAGGCCATTATTTGTCTCCTATTTTCTCTCCTCTGTCAGTCTCTTTCATCGCTCAAACAGTAAACACTGTGACTGCAGAGCCGCCAGTGTGCTCTCCCACATCAACTAAAGGATCATCTACCACAGGTGAAAGAGTGCATACCTGGCAGGGTGCCGTTGTTGGCGATGAAGCTGGCCATATCAATGTGTTGACTGTCAATACGCAGGTTCTTCATGCAGCCCACAAACTGACGATTACGAACAGGGAAGTCCTCAGGAAGTTTAGGGACGCCTCCGAGGAGCAGCGGACCAGTCAGGTCTAAAGATCTGAGAAACACCAAGAAAGTAAATATTAGACATCAACACTAATGTTAGCAAAACACATGTTAAATTCATCACAGGGTTGGCTTTACCCTGAGAGAAAAACATGTACACATATAAACAGCCCAAAACAGAGAAGTCCCTAGAGATTTGAAACTGCAAAACAAGTTTACTCCAAATGTAGTCATGCCAATATCATCTGTGTCAAGACAAACGTAATAAAAAAGAGCATTTTATATTCAAACGTTTGTGCTTACTTCTTTGATCCTGTTTGGCTTCCCTGAGCGGAACAGGTGTAGTTTCCAATCACCTGACCAAACCTTAAGGCCACGGTGGAGTCACAGTTGTCCAGCGTCACCACGACAACCTTCTGGTCAGAAGGGCCCTGCGGGAGGCCGGCCTGGTTCAGGACAGGCTGAGGAGCAAGAGGAGGTGGATTTATTAAAATGAATTATACAAGGGTTTCCTTTTGGTCAAACATTAGTCACTTTCAATGAGAAGTTAACAATAAACAAAGCACACACTACTTTAAATGAAACATTTTAGTTTTGTTTATATGAATCAGAATAAGATGCAGACAAAATAATCTCCAGGGAATGTCTGAAAGGTGATCAAAGTCTGCTAGAGGCTCAGCACAATGCTATTTTAGGAACTATTTTAGTCAGTCATGCCTAAGAAAACAAAACAATACTAGAAAATAAGCTGGATTTAACAAAGATTAATGTTTAAAAAGTTCCATTGCCCGGCTGTAGAATGTTTTATAGGAATGTACTGTGGGCCTAGAGCATCAATAGTTCAATGATCTTTTATTAGCCTTAGTTCAATCTGTGTTCAGCTCCTGCTTGGTTGTTGTTTTAATAATTCATACAATATCAGTGGGGCACATGGCAGCGACCAGCGGCCAGCACTCTTCTCTCTGCAGTCAACAACAATAGGATCTTCTTCATTGTCTGAGAGCTCACCGGGGGAGGGGGGCACAAAAGGGGGAGGGTTTTCGAGGGGGAAGAGAATGATGATCACGTCAATAAAAGGTCACAACCTGTTTTCAGACCTGGGACAGTTCTCGGGGGTCAGAAACAACTCATATTAACCTTACGGAGAGGTTCAAACTGGTGTTGTGACGAGTGACCGCACTGAACGCCTGCAGGGTCCACCAGGGGCAGTGAGCTGTTTGATGGCTTGACAGGATTTGGGAGGAATGAGCTCATCTCATACAAAGAAGAGGCTCAGAGTTGTGTTTATGTGTGATGTAAAGCCAAGTTATTAGACCGTTCACGAAATTGTCTGTCTCTAATGTATATTAACAAACATTTCACAGGACTGCATTTTGTATTCATCAAAGCATTTGTTTTTTCAAGTGAAAATAGTACAATGAAAAGAGGCACATAATTAGTTAAGCAAAATCACTAAGCTTTCAGAAATGTCCCTCGTTTTTTCACTATTTAACTTCAAATGCAGTGACTCAGCGCTGCTTTGCACAAGTATTGTTATTTGGATTCTCATTGAGGGCAGTTCATAACAAATTGCTTGATGATAAAACAAGCAAACAATGCCCCTGTAGTAAAGTCTCATCAGACATGCTGTTTTTCCAAGGTTTCTCTCCTCAAGCGCTGGGACCGGGAGCACTCTGGATCTGACGTCTTTCCTCTGACCTCTTCTTGTCATCAGTCATGGCTGTTGACTCCCAATAAAGACCAACTGTCAGGGTATTTCACTACTACACAAAGCCTGTCCTGTCAAGCACTGATTGGAAAGTACATGTTTGCTGTGGAACACATCAAACCATCACCGCACACCACAAAGGATTATGGGAGTATGAGTTTCTTGTCAGTGGGAGTGCCTACAAAAAGAAGCAAATGCAGATTTTGGGGCAAGATTGACTGGAAGTACCTTAGCAACAAGAGGGGACCAAGATTCACACAAAGTTTAAATATCATGTAAATTGGGCCTAAACCCGGACCAAAATCGTACTAAACTGGGTCTAAATGTCTAAATAAGGTCTTACCAGGGTAAACCAGGTCTAAATCAAGACTAAACCTGGCACTTTCTTGTCATTTAGGTTGACAAGCAAGGACTAAAGGGGAAGCAAACACAAATATTGGGGAAGATTGACTGGAAGTACCATAGCAACAAACGGGACAGCTCGAAAGCACAGAGTCACCACTCAAAGTCAATGCCTCAGTCTCTGGGTTTTTTGGCTTCTTTTCGCGCCTCTTGCCTTTCTGTCCCGACTGAGAGAGGGGCACCTTCCTCGGGGCCGCATCATTCACTGCCCCATAGTCCTAAAGGAAGCCGGGACCAAACACAAAGGCAGCGGTCATTGCCATTCTCCACAGCCTTCTACAGCCCTGAAAGCCACATTTTAATCTCAAATGCCCCACCCCCTGCAGCGGACAGTGACGGGTCAGAGCGGGCCACTGTGGGACACCTCAGATGGGAGGGGCTACTGTTCTACCTCATTGACTCAAGCAGGACAAGGTACATGAGAACAGCAGAGGAGGGAGTTAGTGCTGCCTAAAAAGTTAATGCTGACAATGTGTTGTTGGAGCACAGTTAAAGGTGTAGTCTGGAAGTTTCCTAACATAAAATAAGAAAAATTGAAATTAAAAACCCCTACAGCAACATTAGATCAGACTTTGTGGGATACAACTTTGACCAATAGTAGTTTAGTAGTTATTAAAACCAATACATACTATAATGTCTATAATGTCGTCTTGGCAGTTAACGTCTAATTTTCAATCCAAAACTTGGCAAGACTTTGACTCCTTCTGCTGGCCATGTTTTCATAGCTACAGAGTCAAAAATGTGCACCGTGGGGGGTGTTGCCGTGGAAACATCTTTATAATGCAAAGTGACTTCTTCCAAAGAGTAAAAATGAGAGTTTGTTGAGGCCCAGACTACGTTCCACACTGACAGAAATGTTTGAGTCAAAATATATGTAGTCTATTGTGAACATCTCTGTCTGTCTCTTTATTTAAACTCTCTTTCTCAGTGTCGGGATGGTGCGCTGGCTCACCTCCAGATCATCAGCTGTCAGTGCCTGCTCTTTAGTCTTACACAGAGGCACAATGAAAACCTCCATAGCTCAGGGATTTCTGTCTGCAAATATATATTGAGCACTACTCAACACCAATTTATCAGGTTCTACGGCTGTTTCTCTAGCAGTCTTCCAGGGCCATAAACAGAATTTTAACAATACTGGGTCCAAAGGAATTTCAGAATGACTGAGAATGTAAAACATAATCATTCAACCTCAACAACTATACATACGCAGTGAGTATGATTAGATTTGGTTTATTTTTTACTTAATCCCGATTTAGACTTGTTTAGTCCTGG
>JAVQKD010305911.1:0-11281 GCA_036025635.1 Philypnodon grandiceps
CAAATCATGTAAGCAAATACAACAAGGCCAGATTTTTTTTTAGATTTATCAAGTTAATCAGAACTTGAAATACCTATTATGTGGTGACCAGAAACTCCTTGAAGGTTTGATTTAGTATCCATTGTTTCTCAAAAGGGAAATCTAGAGAATACAGTAACTTTCCTGTTTCACTGTGACTTTGCACAAATGGTATTGATGTATAAAGCAGAAATTCCACTGATGAAGAATAAGTCGATCTAAAAAGAGATGTTGACCAATGACCGTTTATTTAGGTGTGGTGTGATTATTACTAAATACTCTTTCTAGGACATCCAGGATTTGGGAGCAGCGTCTGGAGCCAAATGGCCTGCCGTCACACACCGACCCTTTACCTCAATCCCTCCCAGGAAAAGGCCTTGTTCTGCTTCTTCCTGGTTGTCACAGAAACACTCATGCACTCTGAATAGTAAATACCACCAAAGAGCGGCCGGGACAATTTGTGACAAACCTCGTCGGCGGGCATAGGAAGCTTAAGTGTAAAAGAGCAACATTTAGGATTATGAAGAATGATTTTGATGGGTAGAATATCTAGCTATAGGCCGGACTCTCTGCTAAGGCTTTGGTCATATCTCCAAATGTTTATAGTCCAAATAAGTAGCACTAGTAAATACTTCACCTCTTTAGCCACAAAGCCACTATATCTCCCTATGACACAGTGTAGGACTAGGACTCCAGACTAGGAAGAAATCCTTGTGACTGAAGTTCAGCCAATTCTAAATAATGACAGTATCTCTGTACCACACCACAAAAAACTGACAAAACAGTGCTGCCAATTTATTTATATAAAAACAAAATCCTGCAACACATTCCTTTTGTTGCTTATTTGTAAAACATCAAGATCAAACACGTCGTTACAGTATCAAAATATATGAATAGTGTGACCCTCGATTTAATCCAGCTAGATTCTTGCTAATTCAGTTAAACATGTTTAAACATGTATTTGGCCCTAGTTTTCACTTCGTCCTCATTTAGTGCTGGTTTGGACTTTTGGAAATTTAAATCATGTATTTCTTTGAACTCAAGGGGGACTTTTGTTGTTTTGTTGTTTTAGTCGTTGGTTTAGAGCTGGGTTACTAAAAATGGTACAAGCCAAATATGTGTTTTAAGAACCGCTGGTCTAATACAATATGCATTTGATAAGTAAAGAACAGATCTATTCAATACATCTGTGAGCTTGATACTTTCAACCTCAGCTCACAGCATATGAAAGAATACATTATACCAATTATATAACAGATGTGGAGATTAAACTTCAGGGAAAGCAGACACCACATTTCCTAGCCCGTGTTAGCGATGCTGCTGCTGGGGCCATGCTGTCACAGAGAGCCTTTGTTTGTTTACTGTGCCGCACCAACACCCTCATGATGTCACATAGGCAGCTCCTTGGGCCCAATCAGTGCCGACCCGCTACACCCTCCGGATGTCTGACTCCCACCGTAGTCTGGCTGGGATTGTTGACACACCAATAACATACAAAAACAGCCCAGTACTATTAAAATCTATAGTAAAAATAGACTTAGTCACCCTAAAATAAGATTTAAAAAAATAGAAGAGGTTTTATCTGACCCTGTTCTATGATGTAAAGCAGGTAATATGTCATAATTTAGTACGTCCCTTGGCCTCTACAGACAACCCACTTTACATCACAGAACAGGGCCAGGAAGTCAATTTGAAGCATTTTTTCTTTCTTTTTTTGAGGAAACTTACGGACTAGACCTTGAATGTTTGACCAACTTTGTACAATGCCACTCCTACAGTATGTCCTCTCATGACACATAACAACCAACTGGAAATTTGGATACAAGCTCGGGACCATTTTAAGTAACAGGCAGCAATGACTCACCTATCTGCCTGAGGTCATTGTGTTTTTAAATTCAAATCCATTCAAAGTGTAAAGGCAGAGTGCTTTGCTAACATGTAAAAAAGAAAGCTTTGCCAGACCAAATCCTCAATGGCCTTGACTTTTAAGGTGCTGTGAATAACAAAATGGAAAAGGCAGTAAGAATTTCAAGGGCTTTACTCACCATCTCAGTGGCTATATTGTTTATATTTGGTGCAGTGTAAGTCATATGGTGTAGTACAGTAGAGTCATTGTCTGCCTTAGCCTCGACTTTACTTTTAGTGATAATAAGTACTTCCCTGGATGTGTATGCTATCTGAGAGACCCCTCAGCTACAGTTGAAGTTCTGAGCTAAAGTAACAAAGCAGCATTACACAACTGTGAGAGCAGACTCCACCTTGTCACAGTTAAAACAAAGACCTCCCCAAAGCCCGCTCACTTCCCCATCAGGACAACAGGACAACACACACAGTCAGGAATGCACTGCAGCTATGGGCCACTTTTACTCAAAGACAATAGAATCACCGCCGGTGCTGATGTGGCACGGCAATGCCAATTCTACCATTGTGCCTCAACATGCTCCAGCTTTGACAAGTTAGTACGGGCTCCTCTTCATCATTACTACTCCCAGATACAAAACATTATTATTAAATAATAGCTATGTTTACTGTGTTCTTTGGTGTCTGAAAGTAGACCTCATTTGTGTCCTTATTAGTCTGTGTTTTTTCAAATATATGTAAAGACACAGTTACCAGTTGCCCAGTGCGGGAACTTTCTCTTGATTTGACACTGACACTTCCTGGAGTCTTGTGGATACAATAAGGTTGCTCAGCAACCACTGCCTGGCAAAGAAATGGCCCTATATGCCTTATTAGTCTAGATTAAACAAACTAAACAAAAATCAATACATTTTCTCAAATTCAAAATAAAGTTTTAAAAAGATATATTAAAACTTTAAAGAGCTAGCATCTTTTAGATTTTTGATGTAATGTGAACTGTAGTGGGAAGCTAATAATAGGCGGGAACAGAAGACGGATCAATAGCAGAGAAACATTAGCCGCTCCAAAGGGAACCAGAGGGTTTTAAAAGTACTGAGGAAAAGGATGGATGGAGACACTGAGTGATGCTCACAAAATGGATTTGTGTTGCATTTGTTCTGTTGTCAGGGTCGTGAGTGAAACCCGAGTGTAATGAGCATAATAATAATTGGGGCAGAAGCCACACTGGTTAACACTGTACAGATCTATGCATGTCTGAGTACTAAATCAATAGTGATAAGTATTCATGAGGATGAATAGCATTAAGATTTGTTGTTTCTACTAAATGCACAGCACTGCACTAACATATGATGAATATGCAAAGTTTGTCTGCCAGACAAATCCAGAGGGTGCGTTCTGCTTGGCTCAGGATAACCTTATCCACTGATAAAGCAGTGCACTATGGCTGTGATGCAAAGGGCCAAATTTAACAGGTGTGTGCTTCAGATGCTGAATGTTCATCTGCCAAAAAAACAAGTGATGCACTGTTACACAAAGAACTGGACATTATATATTGACTGTAATATAGATTACGTTTGCACTCCGCATTTTGTTAGAGAGGCTGAAACTTGATTCAAAAGGTTTTCTTGACTGCAAACGGAAGTATTTGACCGCTACTTACACACACATCAACCAAGCCTGTCTAAACATGGACACAATAGAATTAGTCTTCTTGACTTCTTGTGATGTGCCTCCATTAATAATCACCTCCTTCAAAAGGAGATAACATATCTAGAAGTGGGGAGCGTGTGGGTGCATGTCAAGTTGTATACTGATGTCTGGATGGCAGATAAGTCTGGAAGGCTGAGTGGTATGTAAACATGCGAGCTTGGCAAGGTACTCACAGCTGCTACTCCACGACTTGAGAAGAGATTTGATGCTGATCTCAAAGAAGACCGAATCCTGCAGGCTCAGCATTGCTGCTGTAAAGTTAGGCTTCACCAGAAGGCACACGTTTCACTGGACTGCTGTCACTATTATTTGTAGAAGCCACACATTCCACTCCAAAGAAATCTATCCTGGTCTCTGGTCCCTGACTGGAGCAGTAGCCTCCACAGGTGCATCCCCAAACACAGCGGTGCTGCCGTCTCCTCCACCTTGTTCAGTCAAAATTAAGACTGCACTGAGGAAGAGGAGAAAGAGCATGGCCCAGACAGTTAAAGAAGTATTCCGCCCCAGCGTCTGCTGCTGCCCACTTGCCAATCCACCGAATCCCTCATGACCACTTCAGCAGAACACAGTCCACAAAAAGACGTCAAAACTGCACAAGAACTTTTTCAATAATGCAACAACATTCCCTCTCCTCTAACCTTCCTGTGTGTATGCCAGTCCTAACCCTCTAGCACTGTCAGGCTCCCCCCACCCCCAAGAGCTCTCTTACTCTCCATTCGCCGAGAGCAGCCCCTCCTCTCCAGGGCCAGCTCCTGTTCACTCCCTGATGCCCCCCCCTCCTCTCTCTCCCTCTCTCTCTCTCCAGAGAGGGAAAGAGAGAGGGTGTATTTCGACAGCAAACAGAGGCAAAGCAGAGAGTGGGGGGTGGTGATGTCATAAAAATGCTGCGAGTGTTCTCTGGCTGCCGTTCAGCAATGCATACGCATGTCAGAGCTGCTACTGTGCTGCCTCTCTACTGGCCTATCAAAAGCACACTTCCTGCCAGCTCCTCAGCAATACTGATGCGTCATCCCTGACTGCAGTAGCAGCACAAGGAAGGAAAGAAAGGATGAAGACTTTTAAAATGAAAAAGAAAAGACTACAACAAACAGAACAGCAAACAAGTGGAGGCTGCAGTATTTGGGAACAATTTGTACACTCAGCAAAACATATTGTTCATGTTTTAATATGTATTTCGTTACTACAAATTTAGTTGTTTTTTTTACACAAATTATCCTCATGTATTTGCTAAAGAAGGAGTTCACACCCAGTGGAGTCATAGGCATTACATCACTGCTTTGTCCACAAGCTACAAGGCACAGAACACAGAGTCTGGGTGTTTTAATATAAGACACATCTGATTTATCTGGCAGCTTATCTTGTATGTGAAACACCAAAATACAGAGGCGCGTGACACTCAAAGTAATTTGTAACCAAGCACAGGATTAAGTTTGTTAACATAATATTAGAGGGGCATGGGACTGTGAAGGACAAACGCTCTACTGTCTTTCCTTTGGTTTAGTCTTCATTTTTCTCTCGCCCTCGGTCTTTCTTTGCATCACATGTCCTCCACTACACAAGTTATGCAAAACCAAGAAGAGCTCAATGCAAACAAACACAACACAAGCAGATGCTTTGTCAGGCCCTGCCAGTGCTGTCCTAATGGAGGCTACCACACGCTGCCTGTGAATAAACAAGGAAACAGTATTTACAGTTAGATTACGTATAAAGACAATGAGTTTGACTGGATTTTAAGTTTAAGGCTTAATATGCTGGCTCTTAGTTATGTGTAAATAACATAATAATAGTGTATACTTATGTATAAGTCTTAAAGAGGATTCCCATGACTATCAAATTGGCATCAATACAAACAGGTCCTTTTGCAAATTAGTTTTCACTTGCCCTAAGTGCTTCTGTTCTGTTCACTGAAATATGACTTTGTGCATGAACGCTGTATCATATTTAATTGTCTTATGGTATTATAAAGTGATTTAAATATTGTTTTAATGCCATTAAATTGTGTATTTTTCCCAAGTATAATTGTAAAACGTATGTCACAATAAAATTATGTAATGAATGAAAATTATGAGAAATAAAATCAGTTCCCACATTCACTTCAGTTGGAAACCGCTGCTATAAACATCTGGGGTTCATACACAAACAGCTTTAATGTTTAAAGAATGTAGAGAATTAATGTCAACATAAGTTCTCAAAGCTATTGTCCATCGGAGCTGATGCAAGTAGAGGACTTCAAATAAACAACATTAGAGCACACTTCCTGGAAAGAAGAGCTCTCTGATCAAATAAGGTCTACTAATGCATGACCAAGGTGAGTTACAGGAGCTCCATTCACAAAGTGGTGATTGGCAGTGGAGCAGTAGGTCTGCAGACAGTCGAGCAGGTTCCTCTGGGAGCCTACACGCTGGAGGATGCATTTCCTGTCCTGGCCACTCTGAAGGGCAGTGCTGGAGCAAAAATCGATGAGCGCTGTAATTCAATCCCTGACCTCCTCAATGGTGCCTGAGCCATGGAGGACACAACATTTACCACTGAAGCAGTCTGAATATGCAGCACCTCCTCACATCAACACTCCCTTTATTTTAGGAACAAGCATTTCCTCAAAAATAATCATCAAGCCAAAACATTTTGCACATTTAACCATCCGCTGTAAGCACTTTTCTTTAGAAAAACCTTTGTCAGCCTTCAGAGTTAGAGCTCTGTGGCAGACTTGTACTAAACCTTCAAAAGCATTCTCCTGTGCAGAGACTGGAAATGAATTACTCTTGTTCTCAGAGAAGGCAACTCATTTTAGAAGAGTCATCCTGAAGTCTTGGTCCCACTGGAATGGTATGGCAGCAAACTAAGCAAATCTGAATTAAAACTCTTATCACAGAGACAAAGGTCAGCTCATTAGTCAAAGGACATTTTTAAATTAAACCTCTTGAAGTTTTGTCAAGTTCAACAGCATAGTCAGGATTTATCTATACAAAAATGAACAAAATTAATAATAAAGTATCATCTAAAAAATGCATATAGATTTGAAAAGACATACTGTTGCCAGTCCAGCATATACCTCCCTCACTCAAGCAACATTTCTATTGGCTGGATTGCCTACACCATTTGTCAACAATGAATAAATGGCTGACAATGATGCTGTAACTGCACTGGCTAAATGTGTTCACACTAACAATGCAATTAGACTGTAGCTCTCCACCAAGGCAGTGCCCCGATCTCTTTCAGATCCAAAACAAAAAAGATTGAATTGCCTCTTGGCTAATAATTAGTAAAGTCTTAAGTTTGTCTGCACAGGATACACATCTTATCCTAATCAAATGGATGCCCCATAATTAAATATATGAACTAGGTCGCAAGCACAAACACTCCCAAATAACAAAACAGAAAAACTGGCTGCGCCCATAAACCAAATACCTTTCTATTCAAACCTCTCCTTCAGTCAGCTGTACATCCAGTAATTAGCCGGTGTCACTGACGGCCTACAAAGACAAATGACATGAAAGAAAACAGTAACGCCACCTCAAAAGCCAACTCAGGCTATGCCAGTTCTACAGAAGGGAGTTGCACACTGCTTCAAACTGAGGTGGTGGCAGCATGATTCCTTAATACATCTTTATACCTGCCCTAAAGTAGTGCACTCACCGATTACTTTCATGGCTTACATAACTCACCAGTGTGACCCCTGACCCCGGCGGCAGCAGGATGTAAAAAGGAGCGCGTTCTAATATGGCGGATGTTTCCTAGTTGAAAAGAAAGAAAGGAAAGAAAACAATGTTTCTGGTCTGTTCTGTAGAAAGTTATGGCTGGGATTAATATCAACACACGCTTGAATGCATTAAGTGCAAAAGCCTGAACAGGGTTATGAACGAGGTCCCATACAATTTGTATATAATCTTAAAATCAAATCACAGTTCATTAAAGTTAGTTAACAATCTAAATTAGTAAGAAGGGAGAGCCCAGTCATGCTTTAGCCACGAGCAAACACAGTGCAAGCAAGCTCTGACAGGCAGCAGTGCAAAAAGCCATCAGTACTAGGCTGATGTAAACTGGATCACCTGCACACGCCCAATTCATATGTGGACATGTCTTCTTCAGTTTAACTACTCTAGAAGACCTATATGACAATATAAAAACTGCTACAGAACGTGCTACTGATATAATACTTAAAAATCACACCAACCACAGCAATCACTGTAATTCCCTTAATACTATGTATAGTTCTACAAGTGACCTATGCCCAATAAAACCTAATACTTGAAATCATAAAAATTATAACCCAGGCAGGAGCTGCCATCTGTCAGTGTGTCTCAATGTGCACCAGATCCCTAGAACAAAAAACCTCTGGCTGTTCCTATTTGGGGCAACAGAAGACATTTTAGCAAAGTTTACTGCATCAGCTATTAATTATTACCATTTGACTGTGCTTATTCACTTGGGCAAGTGGTGGTATAGCAAATGTAGGGGGCTTTAAGTGCATTGCAATCTATAAAGACAAGTAGACCAACAACCAATGGAAGTGTACCAAACTCCAATGCAGAAGTGACTGAGGAATGCCTGCCATCACAGACTGAACATTCTCATTTGATCCAATAATAAAGCCTATAAGATCAAAAATATTTTCCAATATCCATCATCATTTATTTTAGGTGATTAAGTGGTTTTCCCTAAACGCAAGAAAAAGTAGTCTACCTTTAATGTTTGGTTTACTGGTTTTGTCTATACCTCCCCACCTCTGTGCATAAATTAGGACTAAGCTAATAAATGTGCTGTGCCTTCACTTTTTCACTGCATTGTGGTCATGCCAATCCAGGAATAGGCCATTTGTTCCTGAAAAGTTCTTGGAAGTCAGTCAACAGCACCACTCTTTGCATTTGCTGGGGATGTGTGATGTAGTATGAAAAAAGTGATCATGATCTACTTTAGTAAGAGTGCACACTAAACAAAAGTGACCACACTAGCAAACCTCAGTCCATCTTTACTACCAAGACCACCAAGTCATGATACAGAACTGAATAAGTATATACTAAAAATGACAAAATACTGCAAGTCAGGAACAACGTCTGCTTAGTCAGGGGCACTGCCTTGTTGACTAATTTAAGTTAGTCACAAAATTGCCCTGTTTTATTATGTTTTATTCATACTTTGATTTCCCCTGGATTCTCATCGTTTGAGACATGTTGCCGCAAATCCAAAACAAGCTATTATGTTTTATTAAATGGTAATGGTCATGTGATAGTTGTTTTATTTATATTTTAAAGTGTGCCAATTTGTCTACAATTATGACAATTAGAAGATGCATCAACCTGAAGCCAGTTAATCAGCACATATTGACATTTTCCTGATCATTAGTCATACCTTTGAGGCCAGGTCTTTGCGCACCAGCATCTACCTCCATCACTGGCTCTAACATATCCTCCTCAATGGTATGTCCCATTGCCAGGAGGCCTAATCTCTTCACGCGGAGGAGCCGTGGACCCGTCTCCTTTGCTCCCGTTGTGCTGTGGTCAATGGTCTCCCCTGACATGGAAGCTGGAACCAGGCTTTTGAAAAACTCCATTTTGGATCTGACTTTTTCTCTTTCACTTTGATATGCAGTTCAAAAGTCTTTGACAGGCCATTCCTCTACTCCTCATCTGCCACAGCTGCTGAAAGTCTTCATGCCTACATAGAGCACTTCGTTATCCCGAGCTTATCATGAACTTGACAGCATACTTACAAAGCAGAAGAGACACTCGTCGTCAGCCTCTATAAAGTTGTTTGGCCTGTAATACTTCCTGTATTGAACCTATGTGACGGAGTACTTTTCTACATCAACTTTACCTGTCAGCCCACAGTAGCAGGGAGAAAACAAATACACATGCCCCTTCTCATAGGCTGTGATGGGGCGGTGAGAAGGCTGGACTAGGGCACTATCTGAGGGTGGAACTCAAACATGTTCCATGGAAGATAACGCAAGCTCGGGGCAATGGGCCAATCGCAACTGGAGAAGACACTGGCCACGCCCTGCTCTCTGTGTGGAGTAAAGAGAAGAGGGCAGAGAAAGAGGAAGAATTACAGCTGATGTTAGAAGCAAGAAAAGTGTATGGAGACAGCTGTAATATGTGGGCTGTGTTTACTGATAGGGTTGATCACAGTGAGACGTGATACTTTGATTAATCAATTAATCCAATAAGCTGCATTCTTACTTTATTTTATAAAGGTAAAGCAACATACTTCAATATTTCCTTTTCACACACATACATAAAAACAACTTGCTGAACCATAATTTAAATAGGCCTATAAATAATATAAAAAAGGCTTATATGATTTTTCTAATACACACATTTTATTGCATTATGTCCAAGTTGCTACAGAACTGGGTTAACGAAATAAGCTTGTTTGGCAATACGGGAGTCTCCATATCCCATAGTGAGACATCAAAACAAAAGATATGAAAGAAAACTTTAGGTTACTTGCATAACCCCAGTTCTCTGGTAACACAAGTGACCGGGCCGCTCTTCTTGCTGCTGGGGTGCACGCTGCATGTGCGGAACTTATGCAGACTTGCACAGGGAGAAACGTTCACTCCAAACAGACTCAAAACAACTGTAAAGCCCCAATACCAGTGAAGGAACAAAAGAGTAGAAGCAGAAATGCGAGTTAGCATGGTGGTTGTCCGCCTGACTCCAGTACAATTGCTGCCTGAGAGATTATTCACAGCTTGAGCATCACTTACATAAAATGTTCATCTTTGTGGGTCCAACACAGTCACAAAGTGTAATAATCCAGTTTAGAAAAATCAGAGCGCTGTGTCATGTCTGTGCTGCCGCAAATTAGAGAAACACTATGAGCTTCCAACCTGTGGGTGAGGGGCCAAATCACAGACCTTTGTGAATCACTTTTTGTTCTCATAAAAATGATTAAAGTTGTTAATGATGCTACAAAAATGAATTAGTTATGGCTCCTGTAGTTTATTAATAACAATTAATGGAAATAAAACAATAATGTTTGAGGACACATATTGAATTGTGTTGGACAGAAATAAAACTGCTGCTGCAGATTGCTGAGGACTGTTGAGGCCATTAATAAACCAGAACAAAAAGAATAATGTCAGTATGCAGATATGTATTGATTTATTATATTTCCTTGAATTTTGTTTGGTGCTCCTAAATTTTGGATGGCGCTCCTAACTTTAGGCGCATAAGTCCTACCATGCAAAAACGTTTTGTGTTTGATGTTCATTTACCAAATAACAGTTTCTGATCACAGTCAAAATATTGCTGCAGTTTGGTGTTTTGGTATTACAGTAGTGATGAATATAATTGCGTACAAAAAGTGAGAAATCTTATTGTGAGGGCTTAGTCAATCAAGCTACGAGCATTCCAAGTAAATAAATGACTTAAGGGGGAGACTGTATCAGTGATGGGAGGTAGGATGCTGGCTACAGACTGCTTTTTTTCTCAAACCATTCCAAATATCCAAAGCTGCGAAAGAGAAGGCCTGCTGACTCTAATAAAAGCTCACCGCCTGAAGAAATCATTGCTTTGCTGATCTCTGTGACCAAGAACAAATTAATAGTCCTTCCAAGCGTAGACAAAGACAGCATTATGCTTGCCAGAGTAGCAGTAAGGAAACCACTGCAGTACATAACAACAGAAATTATTATCAAGACCAAGACCAAATCATTCAATATAAAGTAACTGTGTACATATGGCTTTGG
>JAVQKD010306062.1:0-10764 GCA_036025635.1 Philypnodon grandiceps
AACTGAATGTAGTTTTTCATTTTGCCTTAGCTTCTTCATATTGCACCTGACCCTACAATACCACTTTATAAAAATAATCGAGAATCCTGCTCGAATGAATTGCGGACTTTCAAAACTGACACAGGGCTTGGTTCAAAGAATAAATTGAATAAAATCAATCTGATATCATCGCCCTTAGTATTGTACCTGTTTTATAAAATGATTGAGAACCCTGCTTGACTGAATGGCCAAAAAAACCCGACATCTGTCCAAATACACTACACTATATGACCTGCTGAGTCCCGCGCGCACTCCAACACATCAGCCGCGTTGCTACAAATCGGATGAGAAGTGACTGTGAAAGCGGTACATTCCCCGCCAGGTCTCCCGGGTTAAGACTACAATAGCGGGATATTCTGTGGCCCGCGGGGGGATTTTCGGCTCCTCTCTCAACACTCATCGCTCTGACTTGTTACGGAGATGGCTCTTTTGTACACCACCTCTCCTCCTTGCTCGCTCGCTCGCTGGTGAAATTCCTCCGTCGAAAAATATTTTGACAATGCCTAATCATGAAGCTGCCGCGCATGTTTTATTCTCTCCTTTTCAGAGCTCCGTTCAGTGGTTGTTACCTGCGCAAGTGTGTTTTTGTGCGTGTGTTTTGGCGAGAAGAGTGACTTGCATTGCTTTTTGGTTTCCGCTTGTTTGTTGCAGCATCCCGTCTAATTGGTTAATTAAATTTCAACAAGTCCTGATTCACCCGGCTTTTCTGGTGTCGAAATCTGACTTGTGCCACTTGTGGGAATGTGGTATAAACATGCGATTGAAAAGTCATGAAGAAGATTTGCAAAGAGTTTTTCTTGACAACTTTCTTTCTATGTATATAAGAAAAAGCTCTTTGTTGTTGTGGCTGAAATGTACTTGTTGATTGATTTTGATTGATTGATTGACTAATAGCTAGCCATTTAACAAGTGAGCAAATTGATGTGGTAATTGAGTTGTTAAAAGCTTTTGAACCAGCTGAAATGCATGCGTTCCTTTCCGTGTATATCAAGTAGACCAACCTTAACAACATTTTTAACTGAATGACTTTTTGTTTTAAACACGTGATATAGCTGAGGTCATGTGGACGATTTCCCTGGGTGATTTTGATAACTATTGAAAACAATCAACTCTAAGAGATGTTGAACTGAAATCAAGCAGGACTCAAAAACCTGTTGTTCCTTTCCCATAGATGCCTCTGTGAATGTCCGCTGAGCTGCCGTTTCACTGCTTTTCCTCTCTCCGCTGCTGCTGTTGCTGCTGCTGGTTTTGAGCGTCAGTGTGTAGACGTGTGTGTGTGTGTGTTTCTACTTGTGATTCGTGGGAGTGGATCATGTGTCAAAGCGCTTTACAGGTGGCTCACAGTTCAGCCGCTCTACAGAGAGGTGCAGCGGAGCCGGGCAGGGTTCAAGTACCTCCGGGCCACTGCCGCCGCTGCTGCCACTGAACTGAGCAATCCCAGCATCTGAGAGCACCCTTCAAAAGGATCCTTATCTCCTCTCCTCCCTCCTTCCTCTGTCCCATTCTTCACTGATGGTCAGACCTACAGCCTTCTGCCCACCCCCACACACTTTTTCATAGACATTACTTTAGAGCAGCGCTTTTCAAACTGTGGTCCGGGGGCCACTACCGGTCTGTGAGAGCCCCTACGTGGTTCAAATTATGTCACGTGATGCCATTAGAAAAGTTTAGATTGTCATACATTGAAGCTAAGAAATAGCTATTACCTGGGTGCCTGGATGGTACTTTAGACAAGATTCATCTGAAGTTTTCTTAATTGAGACAAGACATTCCCTATTAGACTTTCTCTTTCTCTTACCCTCCATAGGTTAACTTAAAAGAAACACAAATCCATATTCATGCACTTCTGTCAATCACCAGATACTGCACTGTAGTGTGCACTAGTGGGTGCCCAACAATTAGTCACTTTTCTTGTGACCTTAACCTCCCAAATGTTAACCTTTTGAAACCAGTTGAAGCTAAAAGCCATTTCTTCTGAGTCAAAAAATTGTTAGTCATCGTCATTTTGCTTTGTTTACGGCCAATCTGTTTTCTATTGGATATCACTTTTTTTTTTTTTCACTTCACTGCTAACTCCTAGTGTTTATATACGGTACATATATGTAACTAAAGACCATTTGTACTAACTTCAACTTTATTCGAATGGAATTGTTGAGGCTGACAGCAGATAGGAGTAAACTTGTGTATGCCCGGAATGTGAGATACTACATCGCTGCCGTAGATAAATACAGTTGAAGCCGAAGTGATGACAGGACGAGCGAGGGAACAGACGGAGGGGGAGAGAGAGAGAGTAAAGGGGGGTCTGCATAGGGGAGGAGGGATGATGTACTTAACGGTATCTGTAAAGGCTTCCTCCTGAACAAGCTGCTGCCACAGATCCCGGGAGCATGCCTTGATAAATTCGGTTTGATAAAAGTCACTGAAATGCCGGCCTGTCTGCACACCTCTATTAGGCGCCGGTACATTTGTCACAGCCAGTGGAAGTCAACCAAAGGGTTTTAATGTCACATCACGCTGAATTAAAGACTCAATCGAAAGCCCCGTAAGGTTTAGGTTTTTATTCCCGCTGACAGTGTAGTGGCACGAGACACCGAGCCAGATTATGGGGTTGATCAAGGCAGCAGATTTCTTTTTTAGGTTGTGTTCATTTGCCTGAATTCGATGTCAAAAACTCAGGTAGAGAGAAGTTCGACACTATTTTTAAAGAAACCCACAAAACGCATTACCTCGCTGTGTAACTCCTGGTCTACTGGCCCAGGCGGAAATCAACTATATCACGACTTTGCTCAGATCAATTGGAAATCACTCAGAGACATCTATTCTGACGGACAGAAGGGACTTTTTGGCAGTTTTTGTTTCATGTTAATAGGCTCAGTAATCGCAGAGTTATTCATCATCATGATGCCAAAGCATTTGCATCTCGACACCTCAGAAGCAGATTCTACCATAGAATTTGGGAACTACCTAATGGGAGTGATTGCGATTATTTGTGGTTCATTTTTAGCCTAGATGCTAATTTTGCATCTGATGACTTTGAAGCGTGGAGGGGGGGCAGGAGCAGTAGGGGGGGTGGGGGCTCCTCTTATGCCTCGAATTATTTTTTCCCCTAATTCCTTTTTTAATTTTAATCAGGAGACATTAAAAATCTATGCGGCATTAATCACGGCGCTTTCTTAATATAGCAAACTGAGGGAGTCTTTAAGAAAAGGCTGCATTTTTAAAGAAACTTTCCCCTGGAGGAGCCCCCCTTTTAATACCACATTACTGTTCTGCGTTTATGCAAAAGTAAACACATAAGCCCAAAAGGCAAATGAGCATTCCGGGCGTTTAAACACACAGCCTTCTGTAAACGTTCGGCTTGGCTGCGACCGCGTCTCCGTACGGGTGGAGACAAGCACACTTCTTTTTTTTCACATTTTTATAAAGTAAATATATTTGTGTTTTTGGCTCCTATTTGGGAACATGGCATAGAAAAACCTTTAATTTTTTGGGAAACATCGTTAACATCACACAGCCAAAAGACCTTTCTGTCAAGCCTCGGAAAATGTTTTATTTTGCACCTAATGAAATTCACAGTAAATATTTGATGTTAGTTCCTGCTTTTTTTTGCCCTTTTTTTGCATATGCGCAAACAATCAGCACCCAATCCCACCTGGTGTTTTATTTAATTAGTAAAATAGGCTTTTTTACATGTGCGCTTTTGGTGTGAGCGCACTCCGTCGCCATGAGCTGTCATCTCTTTCATGCAGCACTTTAAACAGACTTGTTCAAGGTGGGAGCTAAACACTTATTTATCCATTATTTATCTGCGTTATTATCGGGGTTGAGTGCAGAGAGAGTGAGCCGTGCGACGACGTGGGAGAATTCCCCCGACGCGTTTGCTTTTTCCTTTAATACCTTGTTTTAAGTCACTAGATGAGCTCCCAACCCCTGCTGAAATGGAAACCTTTAACAGATCTCCCGCAATTTCCGTCAATTTTATTTTCAAAAAACGCCCACCTTATCATCTTCACTTTTTTGTCTACCCCCTCCTTTTCCTGCTTTGTTTTCATCTATGTCTTTTTAGTTATTATTATTGTTCTTGATGGGGAAGCGCGGTTGTTTTCTTGGCGTCAGAACTTGGCAGACATAAAGACACTATTTTTAAAAGAACTCTTCAAACAGAGAATGCACAAATATTGAACCTGATCGTTTTGATTGATTTGGTTGATGGCCTCACTATATAAATCCCTGTCCACACAAAAACGAGCTTAGGCATATCCATTAAGTTGTTTTATCGTTTAGGTATTGCGCCCACACGGATCTGCCGTTTTGGGAGCCCGAAAATGCAATTTTCAAAACGCAGGTTCTGTGTTTCCGAGTTTTCGAACATTACGCCTCTCGTCTAAAACGATATCGTTGAAGCCCCTCCTCGCTCTTATAACCCGCTGCACTCTGACAATAACAACAAACATGGCGCTGCCCAGTGTTTTCACAAAACTGTCACAGCGCCACCAATGGGCCTGGCATACACACTACAGCCTTTTTGAAACCATACTGTTTTTGTCTCCATGTGGGCTAAGGCTTAAATTCAGTATCTGACCCTGTTCTATGACATACAGTAGGTAATCTGTCCCTCCCCTGACCTCTACAGCAACATCATATCAGAATTTGTAGACTACCACTTTGACCAATAGCAGGCAAGCGTGTTCCCTCTCCTGTCCTCCACAGACAGGTCAGGCCAACTTTACATCATAGAATGGAGTCAGAAAGTCAAATTAGACATTACTTTTATTTGTAACTTTTTCTTATTGCATACTTTAAGGCTTTCCACTCTGTCTACTGGCCCAGGCAACAATGTCACAACTTTTCACAGCTTTTGCTAAAAATCACTGACACAAATGACTTCAAACTTTATACCAGTTTTTGTTACATGTCAATAGACCCTATAATCGTGTAGAACCATAAAACACTTAACTTCTTAATGGTGAAGCGCTCTTGTTTTGCTGCCGTCAGAACTGCTGTTTGTCTTGTTTTTTTTGTGTGTTTGCTACAATTGCAATAATGGGGACGTGGAGTTAAGCGGAAGTTTCAGGGTCCCTCGTTCATTGGATTGTTCTTGTCTTCGGTTGAACAGCAGTGTCAGATCTCCATACACATGCGACACACATACACACACACACAAACACACACACATACACACAGAGCTTGGAGTGTTTGCAGATCCGTGGTGTGGCTGATGACACTGATAGGCTCGAAGGCTGGGAGTGAATTCACAGATCGCTCAGCCGTTCACAATGTGTGGGTCCCTCAAACCGGGGGGTCACTTGTACTGAACAGATCTGCTATTTGTAACCTTCTGTCACTCTGTTGAGACCAGTCAAGACAGTGCAAGTACTTACAGTTCACTTTGATTAGATAATGTCATCGAACTGGAACTGATAGATAAAAATAAAACCTTTGAAATATGTGAGACCACTGCAAAATATTTCACATTGGTCAGGTGAGCTTACAATATTGTTTTTGCTGGAGGAAAATCTAGAGGTAGCAAAAAAAATTTTTTTCGGGGTCTGACAACTTTTCCCTCATAACATTCCTCTAATACTTGAACCGTTCACGTAATAGTTTTTTGTAACAGTGAGGTAGATTTATGTATTTATTTTTTTGAATGGAGACTTCTTTATAACGTTCAGAAGAGGTTTATATCTTAGTACTGATGCCCGGAACTTATTTCATTATGATACTTGGTTTAAATGTGGGCTAGTCGGGGAAGGAAAAAAGAAAGAAAAAGCCACACTATTGTTGAATTGGGAGCACTTTGTTCCTGTTTGAGTGAAGTTTCTTATGTTCCTTGAATCACACACATTTCCCCTAAATTAAAAACAGATGGTGTAAAACATGATAAAAAGATCATTCCCTCAGACAAGCTGTCCTCAACAAACTCTCCCTTCACATATGGTCCTGACAACCAGACCTTGTGTCAATTGGCCTCTAGTCTCATTGCTTTATAACGGCAACGAAAGATTCACCTCTTGCCCGAAAATCATTTTTCATTCTTATTTTATTAGTGGGATGGCACTAGATGACAGGAAATGGGGGAGAGTGATGATGAATGACAATCATCAATGATCACAGGATGGACTGGCTGGCTGGAGTCCGAGCCAAGAAGTTAGTTTTATGTTGCATATTATCACAGGGCATGGTCAGACAGGGCAGAGCAGTCTAGAAGTTAGTCTCTAAATCATACATTTTGGTGTTCCCTAATTTTGGTAAAAAGCTTTCAAATGTTTGTTGTGGTGCTTGGGCATGTGTTTGGATGTAGAATATGTGACCAAATGATGTAGAATAATAGGAGTATTTAGCAGAAATACACTTAAAACGCTGTCTAGTCTTTATTATTAAGGATTTTTGATTGATGAGATATATAGACGCAAATGACAACTAATTACAGATCATTTCCTGTTTGTCTCTCCTTCTCGTCTCCCATTGGCCAGAATGAAATGCCTGAATAAATGATTGGCTATTGATACAGAAAAAGTGTCCGCTCTTGAGCTGCCTATGCAAAGAAACAGGCCAAAAAGTGAAACATACAGAATATTTCAAGGGATATATGTATATGTATATGCACATGCACAAAGGCTGACTTTGTGGCATTGGTCTATCATTGAACTCAATGAAGTTTAATGTAAGCTCTAAATTTGCGTTTCAAAATTTGTAAGTATTTTTAAGCTGACTGAGCCATGCAATCCCCCATTGACCAGTGATGACTCACGGAGATTCCTTTTTACTTCCAACAAACTAACCGAGCCCACCCACCAACAAGACAATGTCACGGTAGAGCTACTTTAGGATTATGGCTCTCTGCTGGTTCTTCTTCCACAAATGTAAAGTTGAAGTGGAGTTTATTTCTTTGCTTCGCTCGCTGCGTCCCTGGCCCTGATTACCCATCAGCCCCTGAGGGCTTTGAGGCGCTCCGGCTAGATCCCTGTGATTAGACTAAATGCCCCCCCTTCTTCCTTGTTCGACAGCTTTGGTTTGGTTTACATAGGTGGTAGAAGCTGGACAGTACAGAAGAATGCTGAGGCTAGAAAGTGAGCGTGTGAAGAAATGAGGGCCCACAAGTAAGCAGAAGAAAAACGGGGTGTGAGAGGTTGATGGCCCGGTCACAGTGGGCACCAATGGGTGACGGCAGATTATGGCCCAAAAAGTCTCCTAAATTACACGAAAAGGTGTTGCTTTTGCCTCTTGGTGGTAATTTAGAATAAGTATTTGGAGGATTGGGGCGCTACACGGACTCATTTAAAGTTATGAATGGAGCACCGGAGCTAAAGGTGAAGCTTATTATAGCCGTGGCAATGAAATTTACAAATGTGTCCAGGATGCTTTTTCCTCCCCAGAAAACACAAAGGTGTTGCTGTGCTTAGAGAGATTTATATGAAAAGTTATTGCTAAAAACTAGTCTCCACAAGTACGTATACACAGCATGGATTAAAATTAGGTGCACGTAGAGAAACCATCTTATTGCTTTGGTCCGATTTAAAATTTCTCATTATCAGAGCCTGGGTACCTGGGTAATACAGTTTGTTATTGGACTTTTATTAAACATATACATTGTGCTTACTTACACATAATCTATGGGAGCATCAATATATTGGAGAGTGCAAGCAGTGGTTAGCACAACAAGAAGGTCCCAGATTTGATTCCCTGATTTGCCGAGAATTCTTTGTGTGTGGAGTTCTCTCTCTGTGGGTTTCCCCCATCAATTTAAATCGTGCACAATAAGCTAATTCTCCAGATTTGACCAATGTCCAGGCTCAAGATCTGGAGATGCAGAGAACAAATTTCAATAGGAGGAGTCAATAAAGCAACCTTTCTGTATCCTTGTGCCTTGCCTTACCTTAACTTCACTTTATAATCCTCAATAATTTTGTGTAGGATATCTGGGTTGGGGTTAGATAATTCCTTAAACAATCCGCTGTTAAGTGATTAAACAGATTTCCTCAAAAGCAAGAACAGACAAAAGCTCAATATGAGCTCCTCTCTCTCCGCTCTCTAAGCACAGTTACAGTGGTACCTGTCGTGTGTGTTTATAAGTGTGAGTGCTAGTGCCGGGGGTGCCATTTGATCCCCGGTTCAGCACGGCGCTCGGCGGAGGTCAGTCTCCTTCTCAACTCCTCTTTTTCATCCAATTTCTGTGTCTGTGGGCAGCCGCTCGCCGCGCTTTTGTTGCCAGAGGTAATCTGTGAAGTGATCTTAATTATGGAGGTTCGGCCTATTTTTTTTTCTCCACCCCCCCTCCCCCCCACACACACTTTCTCTCTCTCTCTCACTGTCTTTTCACTCAGCGTCTCGCTCGTCCTCTCTGTACACGCTTTTAATCAAACAGCGTAGTTAGCTGGTAATGAGGGCGAAGGGAGAAGCACGTGCGGCGGCTGCTTACACATGCGGCGAGGCTTCGAGGAGGATGAGGAGGAGACGGGGAGGAAGGACGCCCAGGGTTGGAAAGACAAACAATTATACACTTTCTATGACAGGTTTGTCAAGAAAATTATACAGCGGACCTAAATTTATTTTCAATCCTGCCACCCCCAGACTAAGTGGTATAGAAGTAGGGTCAACTTGGTAACAGACTTAATAACTATATCTGTGCGATCTGTTAACAAAAGCTAATGCAAAAGGCTGTTATAAAAGACAATTGCTCCTAGAAGTGTTGTTTTAGGATGCAGGAAATGGCTTGCATTACATTACATCATCAGATCTCTAGGACAAAACTACTCACGCTCTATTATCATTAATTACATAACGAGAACTAAGTCTTTACCCAAGTAGACATAATACATATTGAAATAACTGCATTTCTGGAAATTAAAAAATAACATCACATGGCTATATGACATTTAATTAATTAATTAACCAGGAAAGTCCCACTGAGATTCAGAATCTCTTTTCCCGGGGAGTCCTGGCCCCAATGGGGAACCTATTGTACATGTTTTTAGTGGTAGGGGAAAGGGGAGTGCCCGGAGGAAACCTACGCAGACACGGGGAGAACATGCAAACTCCACACAGAAGGGCCCCGACTGAGAAATCGAACCCAGGACCCTCTTGCTGTGAGGCAAGAGTGCTAACCACTGTGCCACCGAGCCTCAGCTGTCTCACATTATTCCTGATAGCTCTAGTTCTGGATAGATTATGCATGTATCGGCTAATCAGAGCTCTCCTGTCCTGTGGAAGAATGTGATTAGTTAAACAGATACTTGGGTCAACCTTCCCTCATTCTAAAATTCTTATTATACAGCCCACAGAGAGTCTCAAAGTTCTGTTATGCTGGAGGATGGATGATTAAAGATCCTATATTCTATGCAAAATCAACCTTTCTGAGCTTTTATCAATATTCTAATGTTTCTATCTCAAACACATACACAAAGTTGGGTTTTGTTTCATTCAGGCATGTTTGAGTTTTATGTCCTGACAGACAGACAGACAGACAGACAGACCCTAAAATGATGTCATAATTAGAGGCTAAACCATGAAATGGTGTGCCTGCTTCTGCACTGTCAACAAACACACCGAGAGAATCCTTGTTGCCCTTACCATTCATAAACATATCTAACTGAAGAAGACATGGGTGTGTTTGGCTGTGAGGGTGTCAAGGCTTTGTTAATATCCCAGAAGAAGTAAAAATGTGGTGAATTTTTAATTTTGTTTGGTTTGGTCCGTGGTCAAACTTTTTCTAATTGAGTTCAAGTGGGAGCTCCACAAAACTTGTATTAGATAAATATTGTGTGTTTGATGTTGCAAAACCTGGTAAGCCAAATGAATCTGAAAGACTGTAAAATGTGCAAGAAAAAAACCCTTATACTGCAGCCCCAGAGGTCTCACACGGCCATTTTTTCTCTAGTATACCACTGTTGACTGAATAATTCCAGTGGCTGTTACAAGGCTTTGACAAAAATCTTATTGTTGTGTTTTGCAGAGAGGATGTGCCACCTCCAGAGAGCCGCCCCGCCAGCCGCCGTACCACCCGCAGCAGCGCCCCCCCGACCCAGCTGTCCTACGCCGGGGCGGGGGGCACCGAGTTCAGCTGGTCCGACGAGGGGCAATCAGACCCCCGCTCCAGCAAGAACCAAGTCTACACCCCGCTACAGTATGACACCAAGTACGGCTACGCAGTGTGAGGAGTAGCGTTTTAGGAACTTGTGAGAAAATAACAATTTAAGATTTATTTTTAAAAAATTACTGTGAACCCTTGAGCTGACTGAAGTATAAAAACTGTCCAATTTGATAAGTTAACTGTACTTAAACATGCTGACTACAATCTCTCTGGGGGGGTCTGCATGTCCTCCCCGTGTTACTGTGGGAACTACTCTGACTTCCTCCCACTGCCCAAAGAAATGCAATGTTATAATTGGTCAATCTACATTGTCTCTGCTGAATGAACATGACAGTGAATGTCTGTCTGTGTATGTCTCAGTGTCAGCCCTGCGACTAATGCTATGATCAAGGGACCAGGCCCTACCAGACTGGTATACCAGGCTCGTGACACCTAACGGCACTAAGCAGAAGAGGATAAACTAATGAAGAATTTATTGGCTTAAAAATACAAAATACCTTTACCTCAACTTGGTGGACAGAATGTTTAACATGTGAGAAAGGGCCTGTAGAGCCACATTATGGAATATTTTCACAATATGTAATAATCTGCCAAAATGTAATAAAAATGTTCACCTCATCATGTAATAAAAACAC
>JAVQKD010306143.1:0-15515 GCA_036025635.1 Philypnodon grandiceps
CTACGGAGATATTGATGAAAAAAAAAATCATGTTAAGAAATGCTATAATCAGGAAATGTAGAGTAAAGCTTAATTCATGTGAGATTAGTACGTTAGATCTATTTCTCAAACAATACCAAAGGCCAAAAACATCCCAGAGTAATTGCTCATAATATAACTTGCAATTTCACATTTCAAGTTATAAAAATAATTTGACCATACAGTTTCTTCTAAATAGTGTTTTGGTTTGTGGCTAGGCCCTGTGGCTGCCTGTACCTTTAAACCCCCTTATTCCAATTAAACCGAAGCTCCGCCTCTTACGCAGAGTCATAAAGTTTGACGTCCTGCCCAAAGTTTAGTGCGACCGAGCAAAAGTTTTTTTCTGGAAAGTGAGCCGCGGAGATTTCTTATCCGAACTATGAATCTCTTTGGTAAACATTTCTACTAACGAACTACGGCTGAGAAAGAAAAAACTACAGGATTGTTTTCGTCAGGCATTTACTTGTTGTTTAGGTTGCGCGTCTACATTTGATGTAAAACTCGAGACAACAGATTCCACTGTGGAGTAGATATGCGCTTTGTTGCAATCACAGTTATGCCAGCAAGAAACTCGAGGGAAACGCTGTCCTTTGCTGGATACTTTGACAGCTAACAGAATTTGGAAGTACACATTCCTCCAGACTAAAAGTGTAGCATGACTTGGTCTAACTTTTACTGACTAACGTCGAGTTTTCCCACAGTTTATCGTGCGTAAAATACTTTCGAGCTCGTTTCTGTGACTTTGTATTTTGGACACGCACGCTCGGCGAACTGATTTGGGACGATGGACCAGGGCCAGCACAACCCTCCTGTCGGACACCAAATTGTCCACGTTCGGGGCGACTCGGAGACGGACCTAGAGGCGCTCTTCAACGCTGTTATGAACCCCAAAAGTACCATCGTGCCCCCGTCGGTGCCAATGAGGATGAGAAAGTTACCAGACTCTTTCTTCAAGCCTCCAGAACCAAAGTCCCATTCCAGACAAGTAAGCCCGCCCTGTCTCCTCTCTGCCCCTTCCAAGAAATCTGTGTAAAGCTAGGCCCATCCTGTGACTGAGGGGCCCAGGCCTGCGACACGGCCCCTCGCACGCACCACTGCAGCAATAATCAAATGTTTTCATGCAAGGGAGATGCGCCTATTTTATATTGTTCTAGCTATAATTATTAGGCTTTGTAGATATTATAGTTTATGTTATTTGGCAACTTAAAATTTGTTGTCACCATCAAAGGAATCTCATCCAAGACAATACATGTAGGAAACAGGGTTTTCTCAGAGGTATTTTTCGGAGAGGTTCATGTTAAAAAAAAAACGTTTTTGCCTAAACCATAGAATCTTAATTTCTTATAGCTGCAACACTAAGCTGTTGTTGACTTCGTAGGCTACATGTTTCTGTTGGTAGAAAGGCATTTGTTTGTCATATCCAGCATGTAAACAACACCGTGATAACTGAAGGTGGTTGTTTGCATTAGAAAAATAGATTTTATTAGAATTACATTTTCATAACCAACCTCTCCCGATCCCTGCTTTTCTCCCACAACTGATGCTTATGGGCTTTGATTTGCCCACTGTGCGCATGCGCTTTGGGGTACTGCGAGTCTTCAGTCTGTCCCACACAGGGCTGGGCCCTGTCCTCATTCAAAACACTGTCTAATTGACTTGGCTAAAATACTCTACCTATGATATGATGTAACTTATGTGTTAATTGTAGCTGGGTGATTTTGCATTATGGTGAATGCTTAACGTCAGTAGTCAAGTATTTATGTAATCAAAATGTTATTGACCGTTTAAGGACAATTCTGCATTTTGAAGGTACATTGTAAAGTCACTAGACTAGAGCACTGTGTTTATTGTGTGTACTTTTCTCACAGGCCAGCACTGATGCAGGGAGTGGTGCATCTCTGACCCCCCACCATGTGCGTGCCCACTCGTCCCCAGCCTCCCTGCAGCTCGGAGCTGTGTCTGCAGGCTCTCTGTCTGCGCTGGGCTCAGCAGGTGCCTCACCTCAGCACCTCCGTCAGTCCTCTTATGAGATCCCTGATGATGTGCCTCTGCCCCCAGGCTGGGAGATGGCCAAAACCGCCTCGGGTCAGAGGTACTTCCTCAAGTAAGTCTTGAGCGATAAAGCACTTAATGTTTCGGACACCAATTACTTTTCACCTTTTTTAATCTATTGTTATAGACAGTGGTGAACAGAGTTTGCTCAGTGTCTGTTAAAAGAAAGTTTTTTCATAACTGGCCAGTGCAATCTTTGTGCCACCAGAAAAATGTTTCTACCAACGTGCCCCATGGTGAGGGTGGCATTAAACGTCACAGGCTCCATTCAGATAAATAGAATGTACAAATTACTTTCTATTTTATTCTGTGAGCCAGTCGTACAGAGTTTGGGTTCGTAACCGCTGCTCTGTTTAGGCAGCATTGTTCAGACTTTCATTTGCAATTGTTACAGTGCATTACAGTGGCGACTGTCTAAAAGAGACAATTGCACTACTCAAATTGTAGGTTATTAAATTTGGTGGGCTCAACAAACAACAGTGGTCTTTTTGGACCTTCTGTTGTATATAGTGTTCCTTTTCTTAGTCTCAAGTTTCAGTCAAAACAATGGAGCTCTGTAGCTGCTCCAGACAGTAAAGGGGCTCATCTGCAAAACGGCAAATTCTTATAGTGGGTGGCTGCAGAAAGTTGCTAGGTTTTAGTTCAAGCAGCGGTTGTTTTGGTCAATTGTCCTATGTTCACAGTTGACCTTGAGGTAAAACTCTTATATCAGTATTTTGCAAAAATCTTTCACCTGTTTTTATGAAAAATTCCTCAGATAAGCTTTTGCTTGAAAAGTCTGGTCTTTTTAAAGTCAAATGTTGTCAGCACGTAAAAATATTCTGCTATATAAACAGCACAATGGCCTCAAATTTACTGGGATCAAAAAGAACCTTCAGTACCAGATGTCTGAAGGCCTCGCATCTGGAGAACATCTGGGCTGTTTTGTGAGGAAAAACTCTTAAAACGTTTAAATGTGTGTTTGTCAGTGTTTAGGAGCAGAGTAACTGAACAAGCTAATGGACTGTAGAGAATTGCAAAAGTTTTGTATCTGCCAAAATATGCATTCTTATCTGCTTTTGTAAAAGACAATGGTTGACAAATTCAGTTTAACATAAGTTTAACATAAACAAATGTTACTTCCCTATTAAGTAATACTTTCCTGGTCAAGATGTGATCACGGTTTTCATTTGTAATAGTAACCAGTTTTTCCTCACCACTTAGGACCAAGTGGCATGTGCACATGAATCCACAGTGTTTGTTGAAGTAAGAAAAAACTTGAACAGACTGTGTCCATACAGTGCACATCAAAGTGGAGATATATGATCTGGAATAAAGGTGGCCTCTGCTGGAGTGATCTGCTGAAAAAGACACTCTCCTATTTATAAACAGGGGCCATCTGACCGAGTAGTGCACCAGAGGGAGTGAAGCCAAGCGAGAGAGAGAGTGTGTGTGTGTGTGTGTGTGTGTGTGTGTGTGTGTGTGTGGGTGAGGGCCAGGGTGGGGGAGGAGAAGTATGGTTCAGCAGTTAGCAGAGCTTAGCACCGAGCTCACATTTCACTCAGGTGACTGCTGTTGTTCATTAATACGTACAATTATAGGAAAACCTTTGAAGGATGTTTTTCTATTTCCTGTGTTGGGGGAAAAAAAGGGCAGGATTGTCCTCTGAGTCATAGTTGCTCTACGTATGCCACTGTCCCATTCTCTTCAAAAGCCATGCTGTGGGATGAATGAATGGAGCTGTAGGTCTGTGATGGTGCCTTTTGTGTGAATGGAGTTAAATGGCAGCCGTGTGGACATGTCGAGAAGAAGAGCTAAAAGCTTGGACCCTCCCTTGTCTCAGTAGTAAAACAGTGATCTTTATTCAATCTGCAGCCTGTTGAGACTCATGTGAGACTCCTCAAAATAGACAAATAGATGTGAAAAAGCTTCAATTGGTGACACAAGCATTTTATTATTGTTAATTTGCAATAAGCTGTTCCAGTTTGCTGACATGCACCTAAAGGTCATTGTGTTTGCTTTGTTTGCTTGTGTTCGTGTGCAACTAAACAATTAAACATGCCATTTTTAAAATACATGTATTGAATATTGTCACAAAATGAACCTACAATAACTGATACATTTTGGATAGATGCGCTACTTCGGCAATTGCTCATTTATACAAAAACTTAAACTAAGTCCAACAGCAAAGTGTATTGACCTTTCTACCCTTCTTTAAGCAGTTTGCTCTGGCCCTTTGATTTATGGCAGCCGGGGCAGGGGGGAGTTGGGTCACCTTGCCTGGTGCTAGGACGGGGGCAGGGCTGGTCTCCGGGTGTGGGTCATAAACTAATGAAGGTTTCTAATTTAGACACACTAGTGAGCGGGGAGAGGTAATCACTGTTTCCGACGGCTTATTAAATGCAGCTTTGAATGAGTTTTTAGTTCGTGGGAAGTCAGCCCTGAGCAGAGAGGGGCTCTGGGGGTGGGGGTCTGTGTGCCCTCAGGGGCAGGTAGAGCCGATGGACACTTTTGTCTTTTCAATTGGATTTTAAGCTGTTGGGATCAGGGAGGTTTCCTGTAATTTGTGTTATGAGTCTTTGGTTAAAAAAAAAAAGATAGATTTTGCAAGATTCTGTTAATTTGAATCACCCTGTAGAACCTTTAGTACCTGTAGAAGTGGTATAGTAAGTCTTATTCACAAATGGTGCTGGGAAACTTGAACCGTGTGCCTGAGCGAAGCCCTCATTTGGAGCAGCTTTGTGTTTGACAAACTTTTGGTTTATTGACCACACACACACAGACAAGAGCCTTCCTGTTGAGCCCAGGACTGTCAGCTCAGTACACAAGTGGGACTGTGAGAAAGTCAGACTGCTGTTTGCTCAAATCCTGATGTAACACCTCTGTTTCAGACATCAATGCCTTCACTGTCAGCAAGCTTCTCCACTGAGCTGCTGTTTCTAGGTCTTATCACTTAGCATTGCAATAGATAAAGTCATAGATTTTAAAACACTGAATTACCAACTTTGCTCTGTGTTACCAACATAGCTCAAATACATCAGGCTCTCACACCAAGCCACACATGTAGTCATGGACAAACCTTCGGAAGATCAAGCATTAGCATTGGAATGGAGAGAAACTTTTAACGTGGACTATTTCAGAACATTTCAGAAATCAATCTGATGGGAACACACAAATATGTCAAGGGTTTACCGAGAATGGCTTGTAGAAAATACTGTACAATATCCGGTGAGTGGCAGTTCTTCGGGTGAAAATGCAGTGTTGATGCCAAATGTTCAGATCATCTCTGAAGGAACAAGAGGACAAAACATGAAGGTTGGCTATAGCAGCAGAAAACTATGTCCACCTAATAATGTGGCCAGTAAGTGGAAGTAAAATGTCACTTCAAGGCTGTGCTTCATTAGGGCATGTTATGATAAAACACTACTTCAAAAGGAAACTCACAGCTACAATGGGGTCAGAAAGGTTGCCCCAGTAATCTCTTCAGATGATGTCCTGCTGATAGAGGGGCAGCCAGGCATCCCAAGTCCACTAGGGTGGAGGTGGCAGTTACCCTTGTTTTGAAGCCTGATTACATCTTGTCCAACTCAGTTCTTTTGAGTTGTAGTTTTTGAACAACTTCCCAGCACACACTCCCTAGTCTTTGTGTCCTGAGGATCCCCCTTTGACAACTCACCAGTGACTGTGTGTGTTATCACCGTTGCAAAACCCAATGCTTTACTCCTAAATGCTATGCAACAGAACAGCTGTATATATTCATCTGGCTTTGACCATACACAATTTAAAACTGAATAACTTGTATTCTATTTGTAACTAATGTAACTACTTCAGAAATAAATGTGTACCAAAGCAAGTCAAAAAGTCAAGTTTACTCTTCCCACAAAGCCCTTCTTCTCTCGTCACTGTAAGATGCATTATAAATAACACGGGGACAATAAACACCCCCTTGATAATTGGACCATCAGTCAGGGAAATGTCAAGAGGCTGGGTGGATCCTGTTAGCGGCTAAACTGCACTTAGTATGTGTGTGTGTGTGTATATATATATTTTTATTTTTTTTAACATTACTGTGTTAAACCACTAACAGGAATTGGTATTTGAAAAGTAGTATGCAAAATAATCTATTCTTAAGAGCCATGTCTTAAGACTTACTTTTTGACAGCATGTATCACTTTGTTACCTACAATTAGATTTTGTAGTTGCGGATTAAAATGGACGAATACGTTGTCTTTTACAGTTCACTTTACAGTGCACTTTTACATGACATGTCAACAAAGTTTGTCAGTAGTAGCCCCAGCAGTGGTCATGTGCCTGTAGACCCAGTGTGATGGAGGTTGGGGGTTGGTGCCCCTGTGAGCTTGCTGTGCTCATGTAAAGGCAACACTGAGCAGTTGTGGCCTATAGAGGTTGCAGATCATCAGCAATTCCTTACAACAACTGTTGGCCTCCAGCCGTCCCCAACAGTTGCCATGACATTGTTTTGTTTTATGTTTCACCGCCTACAGGAAGTGCCGTCGTGCCCTGACCATATATGGTCCGGGGCAAGTGAATGGATTATCTTTTAGCTTTACCGCTAGTGATAAATGATTGGCCCTTAGTAAATCATTTACCAATTGTAACAGAGAGATTCTGAATACTGTGTTGGTCTCACGTGACAGCATTCACACAGATGGAGTTCATCACATGATTTTGATTATTTTGAGTTTACAAAACTTAAGATCTGTTTGTAAGCATTTGATATGAAGTAATATCAAACTTTGTTACTAGTAAAAGATAAATGTATTGAGACCAACTGTCAAACCAAACCTGAAAAGTGAAGCCTCCCTCAGTTAATAGCTTTGCATCAAGTTTTGATAAAAACATTTTTATTTCTTTTCACCATGAGATCAAAGCTGTTATTGCAACTATACAGTATGTACATTATTATGTCATGAGTTTCTGAATTGACTTTAAAATTTTCATAATATGAAAGAGTCTCATGTGATAAAAAGTTCAATATCTTTGCATTGATTCGTGAAAGAAAAACAACAACACACTATAAGGCTTTTAGCTTAAAGACATTAGCCTTCTGCAGAGTTTAGTCGTGTATACCAGGGAGTGCAGGCCTCTCATTTACGATAAACCCTCCCTTTTTTCTTCACCCAGCACTTCTCTACCAGCCTCCTCCTCCCCTTCAAAATAAATGTCATAGTTTCCAGAGTGGGACGTCCAGGGGCAGAACAGGGGGCTGGGGGCGGGCACTGTGAGTAGTGTAACTAAACCACAGCAACTAGTGCAGCCAATAGAAATCATGGGATTGCTTCCTAGATATTTTGTGCTTTTCTGCTTTTTTTTTTTTTAGTTGTCTCACCCCTCTCCCCCTGACCCCTTTTTTCTTAAACAGGGCCTCTCCAGTCTGAGCAGCAGCGTCCAAACTATTTTGCTTAGTTTTTGTAGTGTTTGTGTGAGCACTGGGGGATGGGCGGGAGGATTTGGCAGCCCCTTTGATCAGTAAAGCATAAACAAGTGGGGGCTTCAAAATGGGTTGCATTGTGTGGAGGGTGGTGAGGGGGGAGTGCTGAGTCAGGCCCCATAGCCATAGCCCGGCCCAGGACAGAGAGCTAGACAGACGGGCAGGGCTAGGCTGGGATTATAGCACAGGCCAAAAGAAACTTTAAAACTCTTGCTTTCACCAGCTGTTCGCAAATCTGGTCTGATAATGATGGTGTTTTGGGATCAAATGAACAAGGCTGAAGTAAAGAATTAACCAGTGGAAGATCTGATTAAGTCAAGCCAGTCAAGTCAAACTGGGATGGCCAAGTCAAGCTTATTTCTATGGCATATTAAAAACAGTGACCACTGACCTCTTGAGAAAGGAACTATCTTCAGACAAACATTATGCATTATTCCAACTGTAAACCATTTTACTGTGAGACCATTTTTGTAACAATTTATACAACTTCTTCTGTTATTTACATCTATGTCAAAGCAGCCTGTTAACTTTTTTGTTATGGTAGAAGAGTCTCCTAAATGGCATGAATCAGAAAACAAAACAAGAAAATAAAAAACAAGTGAATAGGGTTGAGGTTGTAGCTCTGTCTGCGCCTTTGTCCAGCAGGTGAAAGCTTTGTAAATGTGGCGCCAGATTGTTAAAGGCTCTGACACTCCATAGAGCTCGGGCCGCTTCCAGGAAAAGGACCCCCTGTGTTGAGGCCTGGGACTGACCCTCCCTCAATAGTCAGGGTCCCACTCGGGAGAGTAAGGCTTCCCTGTATTAGCCCTCCATCTTAATCAAGCAACAAGTACCAACAAAGCACTAATTATCAATGGCTTCACAGAATAGCACTGTGTACACCCCATTCTCTTTGCTGTGGCCTCTGGTTCATCACACACAAAGAAAAAGTCAAATACATGGTAACTCTTGCTGTGACGTGTTGAAGCCAAACACTTGTTCATTTAAACATAACTTGAAGGTGCATTGTATAAATTAAGACATATTTTCTAAACATGCATTTGTGGAAAAGTCTGTATTGCTGCTTGGTTTCATTTATAAGTAAGAAGGGATGTAATTATGTTTACTGAAATAAGAAAACATATTTTTTTGTACATTTGGTGGTAGTATACAGTTGAGTTCATTCAGGTGAATGCATGTTCCTAAAATGTAATTGACCTATACATTACTATCACCTGATTCTACTTAATACTCTACTTTCATGATATGCTGTAATTTCATTGAACATTTTCCACAAATTTAACCCAAAAGCCGAATATGCCACATTTGTTGGGACTTGTGTGTGTGTGTGTGTGTGTGTGTGTGTGTATATGTGTATATGTATATTTATTTTATTTTGCCTATCCATAATCATGACAGTAACATAATACTCTATATCAATAGGTCAATGTGTAACACTTATATTCTGTGTATAATATCACCATTGAAAATACACAGGGCCACAGTAGGCTCCCTACGTGTCAACGTTTACAAAAAGCAGTTATAGTCACAAACCTTGACTCATCAATTTCCATGTGAGCCGTCATTTCACATTGATACAACCCTTCGTTTGAACTCTCTGCCGTCTCTTCACAGACTGATGGGAGATGTTTACTGGCTGAAGAAGTACTTATTGGTCTGTCTTGTGTCTCTCTTACAGTCATATTGAACAGACTACCACTTGGCAGGACCCTCGTAAGGCACTGCTCCAGATGAACCAGCCCGCCCCACCCAGCACTGTGCCAGTCCAGCAGCAGAACCTCATGAACCCAGCTAGTGGTATGCAATTTTAACCACGTAATCAATTTGTCTATTAGTTGTTGTCAACGCTTGAATGCATAATTTCAATTAAAAGTTTATTATAAAGCACTTTTTTAAAACCAACCCCAGTTGACCAAAGTTCTTTACACATGTATGTTCTTTACATACAAATTAGTAAAAGAATTAAAACATGTTTTAAAAAAGAAGGACTAAACCCAAGACTACATCAAGACTAGATGGGCTTGTTTTTTTTTTACATAATTTTTATTGACAAATCAAAAGGAAGACCAAGTCTGTGTTGTGTTGATGTGTTAGGTCAAGCCTAGTCTAGTGCTACATGGTCTGCACTTTTCAGTTTGTAATACTTTTTTCATGTTCATTTGTAATTTATAAAACTCAAAGTATGTACTATGTACAACTTGGATGCACCATAGAGTCTAACATATGTGTCAAGTCAAGCCTAGTCTAGTTGCTACATGTCAGTAAGCGCTATTATACCTGTGTTCTGTCCATGCACTTTGGTATTCGCCCGAGGTGAGGTAACACCAAGGTAGAACGTGACGGGTCCTGTCTGACATGTTTGGGAGCTCAGTGACTCATAGAATTTACAAATGAAGTGTTGCTGTATCCTGAAATTGACAGACATTATTTGTTCATTCATTTTGTTATGATCCCCCCTCCACCCCCCTGGCTTCTACACACAGAGTCAGATAATCAATTTGAACATTTTCTTATTTTGGAAACTTACGGACTATACCTTTTAACTTGTCAATAGGTCCTCTTCCTGATGGCTGGGAACAGGCAATAACATCTGAGGGCGAGATCTACTACATTAACCACAAAAACAAGTCCACCTCCTGGCTGGACCCAAGACTGGACCCACGCTTTGGTAAATTTACACTTTCATCTATAGACCTTGTAAGACACAATCCAACACCATTGTAGCTTATATTAGCAGCTGACTGTGTAGAAGGCCAAAAACTTGTCCCATACAGAAGAGAACATTCTGGTACGATAAAAGAACATTTGGTTCTTGTGGCAGCTGTTAACCTTTCTCCACACAACCAATCTGCAGAAGGTTGGAAAAACTTTAGAATAACTCTGATTATAAACAGATTTACAAAGCATTACTTTGTAGGAGACAAAATGAACGTATTTGGATTATTATAAACAACTGAGTTTAAATATACATATATAATCTTGCATTGATTTACAATGTTTGCTGCTTTAACTTGCGTGCATTCTACTCTTCACTACAATGTTTTGATGAGACCTGCCACACAAGTTGTCATTGAAGACAAACTTTATTCAACCCCCTCGCCTCAAAAGCAGCACCTAACCTTTTGTCGGCCATTTTAGTGTTGAAGCAACAGCTGAGTTGGTCATTAATCCCCCTGGCTGAGCTAAAGGTTCAGACTTCCCACGAACACTAGTGTTGATTGTGGGAAATTAATGACTAGCTACATGTATTCCATTTTTTGCCATTTGAGAATTGACTAATACTCACAAGATAAGAGCTTTTCTTAATGTCACTCTGATTCACTGATCACAATGGCATTCCTCTGTGAAGCACACACGAATTGAGAAATAGCATGATGATTGTTGCACTGTTTTAATGAGATGCAGCTAAACAATTGTAGCGTTGTTTGTTAGCTTTGATGATACTTCAAAATAACGTGGAGTGAAGGAGAAAAATGTGCTGACATAAAGACACAAGCTTGGTAGGCTTATGTACTGCAACAGAAGGACATTGTGACCAAAACAGGTGAAAAACAGGTACTATGGCTACAGTGTTAACTTATTAGGTGCTACCAAACTGAATTTAGCCCTAGCAAACTTGAACGACAACTAGCTTATGGTTTGTCCCTTAGCCTAGTACATTTAAGCTTCATGTAACTTACTTTCATGTCATTATGTTATTTAGAGATTTGTGCAGAGACATTGCTTCCCTGTTGCCGAAATGTGGGTCTCTAGTATCTTAAGCCAGCTCCTTTGATATAATGGTGTCTAATTTGAGCTCAGAGGAGAAAAGCAGCACAGTCCCTTTTAACTGTGGGCTGTTGCGTGAGGCCCAGAGAAGGCTCAACCCAATTCTGTGCTAGTTCTCCAGACAGACTTGAATCTCTGCCAGGCCTCTTTATTCTGTGGTCCAACTCTTAATCTGTTCCAGACCTTTTCAGTCAAAGAACTCCAATGTGTGTGAGTGAGAGAGGGGTGGTGGGGGCAGGGAAAGGCGAGGGTAGAAGGGGCAAGAAAGGAAAAAGCAAGAACAACAGTAAAATGGCATAGACACATCCTCTTTTGAAGTGCACTGTATCTGTAAATGACCTCTAATGGAACACTGACATAATGTATGAGTTCTGTGTTTTGCAATATGAGTTTTAATTAACGACATGTATGCCGATTTCATTCTGCTCAATATCATCACTAAAATGTCTCCCGCAATTTCTGCAGACGTCCTGACTTCTTGTGCATGTTTGAAGTCATGCTAGTCAAATGCAAATTCACTTCAACCCAATGTTTTTGTCTGGGATCTTGAACGGGTAAAATTTTTTGTAAACAATAGACAAGAAAATGAATGCAGCCGAATTATGATAAAAAAAAAAAAAAAAACTTCATAAAAGCCTTCCTAAATGCGAGTAGAGTACTGATCAGTTTCCCACAGTTGACCCCCCCGTCCGTCTATGGGCCTCAGGTGATGTGCTTTCATATGGCTGCCAGTCTGATGTCCTAGATAAACCTTTATTTTGTGTCGCTTGTTGTGTTGTATGGCAGCTTGAAGACAAAAGGCAGACAGCATTAACATGTCACTTATCTCTTGCCCACCAGCTACTATCACCGCCCTTATGTTCTGCACTGGCTTCTACCAAACACACAACACATGGCAAAGACTTCTCAGGCTCGCTATCTCTGTGGCCCTGATCTGAACCTGTCTTTCTCTCCTGTTTCACCACAAGTCTCTAATACGCTGATATGGTTTAGGAATAGGAGTGTTGAGGAAGTTTAGCTTGAGTGTAGGTTAGGTGCTCGACTAAAAGTATGGTTCACACGCACAGCTGTGTTAGCAATAACCCATGTGACTTAAAAACTGTTTTTGCATAGGATATGGCTTTTCTATTTACTGTGATACTGTTTGAGAATACAACTTCAATTTAATAGAATGTCATTTATAATCACTTTTTTTTGCGCCTTTGCCATTATATTGTATTTGGATTGTTTATTTGCTAAGACGGCTTTATTGCTATTTCGCCATAATAATTTGGGTCAAATAGGTCATTCCAACAAGATTATTATTAACAATAATGTTATGCTGTCTATCTTTTTTTTCTTTTTCTGTCAGTGAAAGTTTGACATATCATTCTTGTCACTGTTGAAATATATCTGTCATTTTGAGCTGATGTATTGCTGCTGACATACACAGCCACCTCCAACAATGAAGCTACAATGGGTTGTAGTGTCTGCCAAATATAAGTCCCAGCTAGAAGTACCGCACTCTCCCATCAGCTATGTGTGTGTGTGGGAGGTTATGTGGGAGCAGGGGTGGGGTTGTTTGGGAGGGGGGTGAACCATGCCTTGGACAGGGTGGAGACTACAGAGCTTCCCATGGAGATCCCCCTTTAGCCCCTGTTCATTCATTCAGCTCCTGAGATAGTGTAAACAGACAGTGATTGAATGGTGATGAGAAAGGTGCCGGGACAGGCCCAACAACACAGACAGACTCACCCCTGCATAAAAATTGCCCCCAGTGGAAGGCTTTGTTTTGGTTGGTGCATAAGCAAACATGGCTTCTCATTGGGTCTATATTGTTACACCCCCTCATGGTCAAAACGCATACTAGCTTCTTTTACTTCAACAATACTGATCAAATGTGTGACCTAGTTTTAATGCATAGATCACTGCTTAATGCTCATCTTTATTAGATCTGCCCCCACGAGACAAGAGGAAAACAAAGATGCAACAGTTTGAGTGTAAACAATGTATGTGTGACAATAGCAGCCACATTTGAATTAGAGCTGTGGTTCTAATTCAGTTTCCACTAGGGGCATCTTTGTAGGGGTATTCAGGCAAAGTGCATATCGAGTCCAGTTTTGTTTCTGTTTTAAAACTGCTTTAGTTGGGTCTTGATATAACCAATGGACTACTGTAGGGTTGCACTATATTTCACAATCAAATCGAAATTGCAATTTTAATGGTTGCAATTGGCAAACCTTTACAAACATATTCTGAAAGGCATATTATTCTTGTGGAAGTTTCAGTCTCACTTTATTTAAATAAAATAAAATAAAGTCATCATTGCTTTTTATAATCTATTGTGTTGCACAATCTATTCTCATTGTATTAATTTGTCACAGAGTAACCCTGGCACAGGAGGCAGTCAGTCTAGTGGATAATCTGTGATTTGTTTTGAAGGAAACCAACCACACAATGAAAGGATAAGTCGTGACTGATGCAATGTACAAAAAAACTAACAAAGCCAGTCTTAGTCAGAGAGTGGGAGGAGATCTGGTCTTACAGGAAGAGTGCTTGTTTTATGTTCTCGGTACTACCTCTGTTGGGACATCCCTTGTGCACAACCTGATGCACTTGCTCCACTCCACTTAACAAGTCACCTTTGACCAAGTTACATTAGTCAAACAGTGGTTAACCAAGTCAGTAGATGCTATATAAAGTGTATATCATGATTTTTCTGCTCTTCTATTGGTGGTCTCTGACCTGCAATAAAAAATAAAAAAGGTGAAAAATGTGTAAAACAACTGATTAAAACATTATTTTGTAGAAATTCAGTAAATAACCCAAAGCTGTTAAATCTAATGTCTTCAAAAATTCAAGATATGGACTTTTTATTTGCAAATCTCAATAAATACCTCACAAAGATATAATACACAAGTTGTTGTTGTTGTTGTTGTTATTATTGCATTATTAAATATGTATAGAATTTATGTTGCACTGACCAATCAGATTTTTCTACAATATCCCAGCTTTTTACATGTTGATGAAATCACAGTCCTCATTTTTCAGTGACGATTTTGGTATTTTATGTCATTGCAGCTTTGAACCAGCAGAGGATCTCCCAGAGTGCTCCGGTGAAGAGCCAGCTCCCGTCACACAGTGGAGTGATGGTAGGAAACAACCAGATGAGGCTGCAGCAGATCGAGAAAGAGCGGCTAAGACTCAAGCAACAAGAGCTGCTCCGACAGAGGCCCCAGGTCAGAAATCTCACACAAACTTCCAAAGTAATTGAATAATGTTTATATTACACACACTGTTCTCTGAGTCACTGTTCTTTGGCACAGTTGTAAATGCTACTCCTCTTTGATGAGGGTTTATTGTTGGACTGCCCTGTAATGAAGTTCTGTGACTCATCTTTTATCACTTCCTATGTGTCATGGACACCGAGCCCAACAGTCCGGTCCAGTGGTTTACTCAAGACTGTGTCATAATGCCAGAAAGAGATCTTTATGGTTATAAATGAGCCAGCTGCTGCAGACTTTGTTTACCATGTCAATTTCAGTGTAGGAAGTGAGTAGCAACACATAATTATGCCCACACTGTCATACCCAACAGCAAGGTGTATATCGGCGAAACAGCCCAATATGTCTTCCACAACTGCTATGGCACCAACTGCCACCTTAATCGTTTTTATATTGTTAACAAGCAATGAAGAGGCCCCACCCCCAAAACACAACAAACATGAGAAGGCTCTATTTGACTTTTTTTTGTCTGGAAGTTTTAGCAAAATTTTGTTAATTTCCCTAAAACTACATTCTTCGTTCAGTCTATAGGGGGCACTATTGAGGTAACTGCCATCATATTAGTCAGATGTGTTCAGGGCTGGGGGGTAATTAGGTGTTTCATGTCGAGGCTGTCAAATATACCTGACCTCCCAAATTCAATTCAAAATTGCTGATTTCCTGTTTGAAGTAGGATGGGGCCATAATAATAATTTTTGTTGGCTACAATGTGGAAAATCACTGTACCAAGTTTCATTGCACTTACAGGATGTCAAGTGTTCCATAGGGGGTCAAAATCCTGGGGGAGCTATTGAGGCATTCTTTATTTGACATGACGTAATTTGTAATGTACATTAAATATACACGAGCCTGGATCACTGTACCAAAATTCATTAGATTTTGTTTATGTTCAGCAGGATTAATGGCTCAATTAAAGTGCTTCATGGCATTAATTAGTTAATTAATTGTCATTAATCGTAGAAGTACCTAAATTAATCCAGTTC
>JAVQKD010306493.1:0-13587 GCA_036025635.1 Philypnodon grandiceps
ATAGAAAGCACTCAGAGAGCACAGACCTCCACCAAGGCAGCTAATTCTTCCTATATACAATTGATTCTAAATAGAACCAGTAACTTCTATGTCTTTGTTTCTATTAAAGACCTCAATTACTCATCCTAAACACTAATAGCCTCATAAAACAATGTCATCTGGCACAGCACATTGTCTCAAAAATGTTATACACTTGCATTGTTTTGGTTTGTTTACATAAGGGCACTTTCTGTGAAGGATGGGGGAGGGGACTCTTGCTTCACTTGTGTTGTATTGGCATGGCTCTGGATTGAAAATATTACCTTCTTGGCGAAGGTAAATACTGATTTTAAGTCTGGTTCACTTGAACCTGAAAAGTCTATATAGCTATAGACTTAAGAATGAAGTCTATATCTTAAGAATTAAGAGCAAAAAATACATAACAAGGGTCAAACTTGTATGGAAATTAGGAAGAGGGGTTAGGATAGTTAATGTTTGAAAATGTATTTCTAAATGTATTTGCTTTTGACCGTACACACCTCAGAAGATCAGGATGAAGCAGTGAACTAAACGGACAAGCGACTGATTGGGCTGATTTGGTGGTATTCTTTGTTCTTTCTGAG
Organism: Philypnodon grandiceps; assembly: GCA_036025635.1. Classification (NCBI taxonomy): domain Eukaryota; kingdom Metazoa; phylum Chordata; class Actinopteri; order Gobiiformes; family Eleotridae; genus Philypnodon; species Philypnodon grandiceps. The sequence goes on from JAVQKD010306493.1 coordinate 603, forward strand.
AGACCAGAGAGGATAAAGTTGCCCATTGAGCTCATGGAGTCACCTGGTGTGCACGGATAGTGCCTGTGACACCAGAGGATGAAAGCAGCAGGAGGATGTCCAGAGGGGAGACGGTCTGTAGTCTTGTGGGCTGCTGCTGATGTGAGATACCACAGTGCGTCACATGGACACTAGGCCGAAGAGAGGAGCCAGGGGCCTGATGACGCAAGTGTTACTATGCCCATGTTAACAAATACTCTTAGGATTCACAAAAAGCAATCATGTGATATACCCTAACCCATTGTTTTGAATCTTATAGGGCCTACTGCTTGTTATGGAAATCAACAGGTTTTATTTTGATAATATAGCATAGACAATGATCTGATACTAGTGTGTCAGATCTCTTTCAGCACAAAAGCCCTCTTTCCAGAAGATCTAAATGAAGTGTTTCCAAGGTCCAAGGTCAGGGATGGAAGCTGTAGCTCACACTAGAAAAAGACATTGGGGTAGATTTCTTTCACATGTATTTTGAATGTCTATAGGGTAAGCCTTTCCTTGACCTTAGGTCAAGATTCCTAGTTTTAAAATGGTTAAGGCTAACCCCTTGGCCATTGCACACCTAAATCCTATTAAACCAATTATAGAGGCTGATCACAGAACTGTCGTGACCATGTGTACCTAACATTTGTGGTCAAGTGTTATTATTAACACGTCTGTATTTTATCTATGAAATGTGATTCCACACTTTTAGTTCAGACTGTTGGTGCTCAGTTTGGGTGAGTCTCATGTGACTGCACGTGGGAGGAAGACAAACGAGCATGATCCCGTTTCTGCAGCTTCACACAGCCTGTCCTTGTTTCCTGACCTGGTCTAGGTCTCCTGACCTTTTTATTGACATTGTAAATTGATGTAACCACTTCTATTGAGTCTTTAAGGAAACTAAACTCTATGCAGTAGGTTCTTTGGCGTATGTTTTGGATACTAAAATATTCATGTTTAATCATTTACTAAGCAACATATTCATATACAACCTTTTCTTGGTTTGTTTCTGTGTTTAAGTCAAATATTATCACTGCAAGTTCTTAACAACTTGATCTCTGAATGCATAATAAAGTCCAGACTCAGTAAAGCAGTGGAGCATAAGTCCACGAGTTCATCAGAATTGTGTTTTCACATAAAACAAATCCATCACTGACTTTGTAATTTCCTCAAAGCTAAGGCATCTTGTACATCCTGTTTGTAACCGACATGAGTACATAACCAGGCCGGCTCATTCCTCATCTCCACTGCATCTCGACTCTAGTGGAAGCACCTGACTCCCACCAGCATAATGTTCTGTGAGATTATTACAGGAAAAGCACTAAGTCTACAAAGAATGCTAATGATTTTTAAGCCAAATCAAGCCTTCATGAAACACAAGGCGTTTTTTCCTTTTTTTCCCAGAAATACTTTGAAGTGGACACAGACTTTTGGCTCACATTGAAGAGGGGTTAACTCCAGTCAGAAAAAAAACTATGAGGAATTTCTCATTAAATCTACACTCCAGAAAAGTAGTAGTAAAAGTAGTTTCAACTAGTTTAAATTTATTTACTTAGATTAGGCCTAGATTTTTTTTACTTATAACGTAATCCTGACTGATTTGGGGTTTTTTGTCTCCAAGCTAAACTAAAAAAAAACATTAAAACCAGTCGAATTACATTGAAACCAAGCAATTATCAAATCAAGATTGATATTCTGAAGGTTTTTTTTTGCAGTGTTGGCCTCCTTCCCTGTGACAGATGCGACTGACACCAGGAACCTGCCGATCTTATTAATGGAGGCTGTATTTAATCCCATACAACTACCAACAATACAATAACCACTGCGTAAAACACTAAGTATCCTGCTACAACCTTTGCTCCACATCATTCAAAAAGCACTCCTAAGGGAATAAAAGATTTGACATTAGCTCAAGCCCAGAGAGAATGAACCCCTGACCTACTTTATACGGTAGTTTCATTTGGTAACCATCATCTCACCCCCTTTCTGAGAAAAAGAATAATTTGAATAACAAAACAACCTTAATCCACCAATAATATTCCTCATGAAGATTTGCAAAAAGAGGAAAATAGGAATTGATGTCATTTCAGAAATGACATGTACACACAGATTAAACGGCCTAAAAAGCCATCACGAGATCTGCCAGCTGCTACAAGGATACCACCAACTCCACCCGCGAGAAGTCAAAGAATTGACTTTTTGGTGTGGACCTGGATCACCGTCTGGATCCAGTATGTAGATATAGCTATAGATATAGATATATCATTGTAAATACAAGGACAAACCATAATTTAACTTTAAATTTATTAACAGAAATGTATTAACATTTAATATGCAGGAATGAGACCTTCTGTGTATACATGGCACAATCATATTATATACATTCTTGAAGTTGACAGTGCACAACATGGTAAAGGAAGGGAAAATACAGGAACCTTAAAAAGATCCTTCAATGGGCTCCTGCTATTGGGAGCCAGTGATACTTTTTAAGTTAAAAATCTTGTTCTTTTTTTTTTTTTTTTTAAACAAAGAAACATGGCTATCCCCAATAAACAAAAGTAATACTACTCTTTAGTCACACATTGATTTCTATGTACAATCTAGGGACAATTCACACAAACCAGTGGCCAAATCTACCACAGTGCTAGGCTGGGGCCATTTTCATCCACAACGTAGATTATATAGTTATTCCCATGTTACACAACAATCACGTGTGCGGCTGATGGCTTTATGTCTTCAATGAAAGTTCCCCTCTTTAGCTTATATGCTTTTAAAGCTCATTGCACATTGCCCCACAGACATTGTGTCTTTGCCGAACGCCAGTATGAAGGGGACCATTTGTAAAGGACATCATGTAGCAGTCTGTGGCAGCTCATTCAGGTGAACTTTTCCTGTAGTGATGCGTTAAGTTTGTTTTTTCAGTGTCCGGTTAGGTAGTCCTGGGTGGAGTCGGAGGCGAAAGAGTCCGCGTCCTCGTTGTCCGAATCCTCACTGCTGTCGTCGGCCGCCGGCTCTCCGGACAGAGCGATGCGGGCGTAGTCGTCAGTGTCAATAGATTTACAGAAGTGAATGGCGTATTTGAGCTTCTCCTCCAGCACCTGTTTGCATGAATACCTAGGCAGCTTGAGCAGGAAGAAGCAAGTGTAGGATTCTGGCAGGAAGTGGTCAGGAGGATTGTACTTGTCCAGGACCTAAAGACAAAAAGCACAAAATGAATAAATATGAAGAGGCTTTGCAAGTGCTCAAAAAATTTGGGATATGGGTATAGTATTATAAATGAGGACAATGGCCAGTTAATCACAAGGCTGACACAGAGGCAGACACAGCAGGAACACAGCAGGAACACAGCAGGAAGCCACAGTAACACACGGAGGACATGCAGGGAGTCCAGTGTGTCAGCCAGCTGGTGATCAAACCCTCAACTTTTTTTTTTGACAGACACTAACCGCTATGTCATAACCCATTTGATTTTAAGCCTTTACCCAGATATATTCTGATAAAAATGATACTAAAAAGAACCTCTAAAGTAAAAAAAAAAATATGAGCCTTGATTTGAGTGGTTTTAGTTAGTAGACTAGTTTCTATATGCTCCTCACCTGTACAACAAAGTCTCGCCCTCTGAAGTCGGCGATGGTGCGAGGCAGGCGAGTGCGACCCCAAACGAACCTCAAGAACAGTGACCTCTCCGTGTTGGAGAAGGACTCCATCACATCCCAGAACCACTGGATGAGTGGCGCCGTGGGCTCCACCCCTTTGTACGTGGCGACGGACTTGAGCAGGTGAAGAGGGATGTCCGGGCTGCCACACACCTAATGACACAATTACATTATTCCAGAGTCTAAACTTTTGATATAGAGTGCCATAGATTCGGGGAGGTACGCTTCTGTATTTTAACAAGTTAACAAGGGAACTGTCGGTCAATGTCATTTCATTATCCCAGTCTATTGCCATTTATGTAACTTACTGTGATAATGGGATGGAACTGATTACATTTGAAAGCCGTAGAAAACATGTCCTAATAGCCAAAAAAAAAAAAAAACAGCTCAAGGGCCGAATGCAACACATTTTATTATTTGAAGCCGAAATAAACCTTGTCAAGTGCCATGACTTGCCCCTGGGCTTTACTTTGGACATGTCTGTTGGACGATCTAAATATAATCTATAATGTGCAGGATTATTACGATTACTAACCATAGTCTCCAGCTCATAACCAGTAAACAGTGAAAGCAGTGGAACTGGAACTACTCGAGCCATGCCTTCACGAACTGCAGAGACCTGTTCATCAAACTCATGAAGCCTGAAGAGAAAGAAAAAGAGTCACGTAAAGAGAGATTATGCTGTCATTTTTGGTTCATTCAGCTATTTTTTCCCTCACCTGTAGTTAATAGCTAGGCGGACATATTCTGCGCGGTTCTCCAGAGTGATGTGGGAGTATTTGGAGCTGAGCTGGATGTCTTGACCGCTCGCGTTGGGAACCGTGAAGGGCAGGGTCATTGCCTCAAACTCCTCAGCTGTGGCCTCATTGTCCCGAATGTACATCAAGCCAGGAATAAAATCTTTGTCAACCTACAGGAGCATGAGATGAACTATTTAACAAGCCAATAGTGAACTATACCTCCACCATTTTTCTTACTTTGCTCTTATGTAAAGGTATGGGAGTGAACCTCAGTCCTTAGCCACAGAACCATTCCCGTGAGTTGCACATCTACACACTCCTCCAGTCTTGTGCTGAATTACTTTCCAGTATAACCTTTTTAATATCTCAAGGGCACAAGCACAAAACAAGAGCTGCTCTGTGAGTAAAAGGGATTTTTTTTTCATTGCACTTTTCTCTCAGACACTTTGGGAGCTCATGATCTGAGCGTGAGGGCACAAGTGGAGTATCACTCAAGCAGAAAGCCAAGGTTAACACACAACCTTCTTTGGCTAAAGAGGCTTGACTATAACCTTTGGGAAATGGTACAATGTAGGTCCATACGCATTCTGTACATGGGCGGAGGTGGGATTGAGATCTAATCCAAGGAAGAATGTATAGTACTGTGCTCATTTTACTGGTTGCATGTATGTTTCATATTTGTTATATTAGAACAAGCGTTTGTGTAAAGTTTCAGAAGTACCAGACCACCATACTATTGGCAGTGTTACTTTGAAGACTTTTGTTTATCATTCATCCATATTCCATTCTGATAAAACCCAGCTCACACAGTACTGTACGCACCTCACTGAGGTCAGCGATGGTTAGGTTCATTCCTGCCAGCTGTTTCCACACAGGCTCAGCCAGATTCAGACTCAAGGGGCTTCCAGTTCGGATAGCAATGCCCAGGAGCACCCCTACAGAGAGAGCAGAGCGCATTAGCCATATTCACCTGTCACTAACCAGGCTTCATGTTGGTAAAAAGGTTGTTTTATAGTAGACTGAGTTCAACAGGTCAGGCCAGGTGTTTTATCAGCATAAATACATATTTGAAAATAACACATATTTCTCTGTTTATTCTGGACAGATTATGCGGATTATACCTAGGAAGCGGAACATGCTCATGTGCAGAGGGGATTTGGCTGCAGGGTTCAACAGGAAACAGTCTCTGTTGGCGCCGGACTCGTCCCGTCCATTAGGGGTGACGATGAGCAGCGGGGTTAGTGCATTTTGCAGCTCTTCACACATCTCTGCGATGGACTCACTGTAGCCACCTCCACAGTCATCCACAGACTCCCCTGGGAGACAAAAACACAGATGTGAGTTTGAGTTGAAACATTTGGTGAGACGCTTGGCCTCCTCTCGCTTCAGCATGACAATAAGTAAGAGTGCTTACCCACAAACTTGACCTTCCAGACGCGATGGGGGAGCAGCAGGCTGTCTGGGCTGAAGGAACTCATTTTGGCACACATCTGACCAAACACAGACTTGGTCCCGTCTGGACCCGCCAGACCACCTTTGCTCCGAGAACGCTTCACCTGCAGCAGAAGAAAAAGGAGGATGATGGTTTATTACCATTCTGCCTAAAACCTCCCTCAGAGAGAAAGCAGTCATGAGAATGCATTTTCTCAATGTGGCAGCTCTTGGCAAAGGGCAGAGAAAGAGGCAGAGATAAAGGATATAACATATCAGAAATTCTGAGAATGATTAAATGCAGTACATTAAAATGCAATCTGATATCACACCTGTATCCTGTTAAGCTCCACCACAGGACCATGCTGTCTGTCTCTCACCATTGTGGCCTGCACCACTTTCCGGAATGCTGCCTCCTGTTCACACAAAAGGATGGGGGCAAAGAGTTAGTGTTATAATACATTGGATGCAGACACTATAGTTTGTGAAAGAGTGTGTCCCACCTTGCCCTGGGAGATGAGGATGCCTCTGAGGGTGTCAAAACCCACGGAGAGCCCCTGTCCCGTCTGCCCCAGTCGCCCCTCCAGATCAAACATAGGGATACAGGGGCAGAAAAGGTCTGAGATGTGGTGCAGGAGCAGCAGCCGGTTCCTTAGAGCCATGATGGGGATCTCCTGTAGGTGGTTGTACTCCATGGGCACCTGGACAGACAGGACACAAAAACACAAGGTTTGAACATTACTGCCAAACTTTACTGCCATCTGCTGGATGACATGAATCTAAAATTTTAATTTGGTTTATAAATTAGTCAAAACAGCCATATTTGAAGACTACTTAAAGCAGTGATGAATCAAAAGTACCTGTGCAGGAAGTTTGCCAGCGTTGGTGGGCTTGCTGGTGGACCAGGACAGAGTGTGAGCAGAACCACAGGCCACTCTGTTGATTTTTTTGCCCTGCAGTGCAGCGACCAGCCGTGGCCTCTGGATAGCGTTAGTGGTCCCATCTCCAAGTTGGCCCTCATCATTGTCACCCCATGTGTATACTTCTCCTGCAGAGAAAATACCACAAGAAAATCAGTGAATACTTTTTGAGTCTAACCAACTAAATAAAACTTGACAAAATCCCAAAGAGAGCCATACCATCCTCAGTGCAGCACACACAGTGCAGAGATCCTGTGGCGATGGCAATCACTTTCTTGCCTTGAAGCCCCTGGACTTGTCTTGGGCGACGCACGTGATCATCAGAACCATGGCCTAGTCGATGGTAATCCCCTTTGCCCCTTTTAGTAAAACATACATTATATTTGATTAGCTTATGGTTGTTGTACATCTCATGACAGTACTGCTACTCATAATAGAAAAATATAGTGTATCGTGAAGCTACATACCATGTGTACACTGAACCAGACTTTGTAAGTGCCACGGAAAACTGTGATCCACATTCCACTTTGACAACTCCAAGACCAGTGAGAGAGTCAATCTGAAACCAAAGAGAAATAAGTCTTTAACCCATTTAAAGATCAGGTAGAAACAGCAAGGAGCATTTGTATTGATATGTTTTGTTAGTATTTTCAAACCAGAGAAATATTAAGTGTGCTCCCTCTGCCCTAATGTGCAGACTGTGAAATGTGCCTTACCTTCATGGGGACTTTGCAGCCGTCACTGCCTCCTCGGCCCAATTTACCATAGTCTCCATCTCCCCAGGACCAGACCATATCGTCGTCTGTCAGACACAGCGTCTGGGCATCTCCACTGCCACAGGCTACATCAATAACCCTGTGACCCTGAAGAGCATCCACCTAAGCACAGGCAAAAGCAGAGACTTTATAACAGTACACATTAAAAGGTGCAGTCTGTAGGTTTCCTATAAATGCTAGAAAACTGACCCTGTTCTATGATGGAAAGTAGATAATCTGTCATAATTATTATTTTAGTTTAGTCCATCCCCGGCCTCTACAGCAACATCAAATCAGACTTTGTGGTTTACTACTTGGACCAGTAGAAGTCCCTCCGCTGGCCACTAAAGACTACAGATTACTTTACATCATAGACCAGGGACAATTTGAACCTTTTTTTAATTTATATATTTATTTTGGCTTCTCACCAGCTTTGGTTTGAGCTGATCCTCACTGTCACCGTGACCCAGTCGTCCGTAGCGGCCCTTGCCCCAAGTGAAAAGCTCCCCGCTGGATGTGATACATGCACTATGGGCTCCCCCAGCAGCAATATCCACCACCTCCACCCCTCTCAGGGACTCGATCACACGAGGGCGGTCACACGGGCTGAAGGGCAACATAGACTTACTGTAAATGCACAAGCCTACACACACACAGACTTAAAGTTGCACAAGCCGATATGTTTACTTTGTATTTGGTGCAAAAATAATTATTCAGTCAATAGTATAGTATAATTAGACGCTGAGACCCTCTGTGGGCTGTATTATTAGAGTTTTTGTTTTAGAGCCAGGGTCACTTTTTTAACCAATCACATGATTATGATAAAGCCGTTAATTTGAAATATACGCATCAAACTATATCATAAGAGTGTTAAAGTGTTTATTCCCAATAATAATTTGAAGGAAAAGTCTCAGACCCCTATGTCCAAGACTGAGACCAGACTGAGTAAAATCATGATCGAGACCAAAACAGAGTAAAACTGTGTCCGAGATTAAGATGAGACGGAGACAGTGAAAAAGTATTCTCGAGACCAGTCTGAAGACTAAGACCGCCACCACAACGCTACTTCCTGCTTTGTGTGAGACCATGACACGAGGGTCGGGAAGGAGTGGAAGAGAGAAGGGAAATCATTTAAACCTTCAAACCTGGATGTGTTTTTTTCTCGCACAGTTTCACAAAATCAGGTAGTGCAGCTTTAAGACAATACAAGAATGTAACAGGCCAAAGTGATTTCCGACCTCCTGTTCCCATGGCCCAGTTTCCCATCTTCAGCCTCGCCCCAGGAATAGACCTCTCCCTCTGAGGACAAAGCCAGACAGTGCTTCCCTCCAGAGTTCACAGCCACCTTCCTGATGAAGACATGTTGGATAGACTCCAGTAGTGTTGGTGTGGATACTGACTCTGTGCCACCGATACCTAGTCTGCCCCCAGCTCCATATCCTGTCGCATACAGCTGTGGAGAAAGACATGGGACAATCGGCACATTAAAACATGCCCAACTTGTCTCTACTCTACAGTCATCACAAACCATTGGAAAAGTGTGATAATAAAATGATCCCATTGTCCCAGACAATACAAAAAAAAAGGCACAGCTTTCAGCCAAGGCTTAACAAGTGCAATTTTGGCCAAAAGTTGCTGGATCCAGACATTAATCCAAATTCACACCAAAAACTATTTATTTGTTCTTTTTCCTAATACTGTCCCTTCTGGGTTATGTACATGTTATAAACAATACCTTTCCATCAGCAGTAACTGCAAACAACGTCTGCTCTCCTCCGATGAGCTGAACAGGGCGCAGTGTGGCCAGGGCTTCTGTGGGCGTGGGCACTTTGACCTTTGCCCCCTCGATGCCCCCCAGCTGACCCCTGTGGTTGTGACCCCAGCCGTAGATGGTCCCACTCCCTCCCGCGGAGAGGGTCCAGTCATCGGGACGCCGGTTCATCCACTGGACAAGCTGCTCGTCGTGTTCACGTTTGAAAAGATCGTGACTCTCGTGCAAGTTGTTCATGCTCTCATAATCGGCCATGAGCTCACGAACTTTCTTTGTAACCTTCAAAGACAGGAATGAAGAGACCATTTAGGGAAACTAGACATGAAAAACACACAAATATTAACATTAACGCATACCTCATCCAGGAAGGGTCTCGGGAGCGATGTCCTCTTGTCCAAAGCTATCGCCACCCGGGATGCAGTGCAGTAGCGGCGAAACCAAGCCCACTTGTGAGTCTCAGCACAGCATGGCAAAGTGTCAAGCTCCAGGTCACAGGCGAGGGCAACCAAGACCTAAAATGTAATACAATTTAATAAATTCTCCTGCTGTACTGTATTCACTCAGGTCAATTAAAAATAGTAATATAGTGGAACTGAACACACCTTGAAAAATGGACTATGAAGAAGCTGCTTCCCTCCCCTCACAATGGGGTCCTCATACTCGTATTGTCTTTGCAGTGCCTCGGGAAGCCCTTTGACTAAAGCGGCCAGTGCACTGCCTGTAAAACTCTGAAAATGAAAGATAAAAAAAGAAATGACAATTAAAAAATAAAATGTATATGTAATTGGGCCAATAGATATATGTCCGTCTTTGGCTGATTAAAAGTGCATGTCTTGATGGGAAGCATGCCCATTTCAGACCTTCCCCACCACTACAGCTAATGCAAAAAATAGATTCATAAACTAATACGCAGCTCCTGAGAAGGTCAGCTCCTCAGAAGACAGGATTACTCAAATATGCATGAATGAAACAAGGAAACATCATTATAATGCGGTAGAAAGCTTTAGCGGCTTTTAAGTACACCAACCATTGGCCGAGTCTCTCCTTCACTGTCTCCCAGCAGCCTGTTGATGTTAATAGACTGTCCATATTCAGTTGTGAGGAGCTTGCGTAATCTCTGAAGAGCCCACATTCTGTGTCTAGCCGCTGTTGTGACACAAATACAATCACTTGTAATTCCGTTGCCAAACTTCTGCCTAATGAGGCAATTAAAATTTCATACCTAGTGCACTAAGCTGAGCACAAGCGGCCAGAGAAGCAGCAAGGCGAGGAACGATGCTCCTGTTTGAGGCGAAGTTAAGTCTGAAATCCAGAAGGCAGGTAACCAAGTCCATGGATGGACAGGACAGGATACAGCGATCAGACAGCAGGTCTTTGGGCCCTGAAAAAGACAGCAAGTACACCCTAATATGTATATATATTTATGCTAGATGTTTGACCTAGGTTTACGTTTTGTTACAATGCAATCTGAATGTGGGTCAAAGAATAGATTAATGGCTTGTTATACTGTATATTGTCATTACACCCTAATCACATGGCAATTTAGAAATGTCCTGAAAGTTATTGCTGTAGCTCACCAGCAGCAGGCATGATGGGATAGACAGTGAAACGCCAGCCCCAACCATTGACTGATCCGTCACTGGTAAACTTCCATTTCAATTCATCTCCTGGGATCCTTAATTCACTGGACCAGTCGGACCACTCCCGACCTGAAAAGCAAAAATAGCTTAACAACACACGTCACATACATATATGATACATTTGACCAGTAAAGAATTCCTTACCTGATCTGACAGACACTATTCTATTGGCTCCATCCATGATTGTCAGCGGGTCATGGCGTCTCTCGGTTGAACACTGGCGGTCAAACTCTATCCTTAAACCCTCTGCACCTACAAAAACAAAGATGTATTCATTCATCATCTTCTACCTATTCCTGCTGGTGGTATTCCGCTGGTGACTGGAGACTATTCTCGTTGGTATAACCAATTAGTCGAGACATTCACTAGAGGCCATTAAAAGGGTCACAAATTTTCAGATTTGCATATCTTTGGATGTTGGGATGATGCCCCAGTACCCCAGAGAACCAACATTAACAGGAAGGACATGCAGACTCCACACATCATATCTTTAAAAATGTACTAGTCACAATAATCACTTTTGAGTGAAATGACAGAATGCTCCTAAAATGTAATATAACCAACAAATTACTATCACCTGGGTCTACTTAAACATTCTACTCTCATGAGTCAAATTCAAATATTCCTTTTTGTGACTAGTGTGACCATATGCTGTGGTCTCCTGATATAGCAAGCTCCTGTGATACCTGGGATTTTGACTGTCCCGCTGGTGGAGGTGTCATCTGTGTAGGGGTGGCTGCTCTCCACGACGACAGGCTGAGACGACAGGCGGCCGCTCTGAGAGTCTGTGGCCACATCCTCCAACTCTGTGACACACAACTCCAGCAGCATATCAGCAACCTGCACACAGAATGACAAACAAGGTGAACGCAGAGGTAACATCTAGGCTAACATTAGATGCACATAGGAAGAAAAACATGATCCTTGTAACAGACCCTTGTGTACGGTGCTTTTGTCACATAACAACAGTAGCATTTATTTCCTACAAAGATGACCCCAGTGACTATTTTTAACACTAAAAGTCAGTAACATTCACCACAAATTTTTTTTGTTAATATACTGAACCCATTTTGACCAACTACATGCCCATTGTAACATAATCAGTTAAAAGGCACTAAGTACTAGACAGTTGCTAATATTCTCTACCCAGATTCTGACATTGCACACATGTAGTCTGTAGTCTATCAAAATGAGTTTGTCAACGTATAATTTAATATTTTTATTGTGGATTCATTAATTTCTAATGAGTTGGTGGTAAAACAAAAAATCCAAATGATCCTAGTTAAATCAAGTCATCTAGCCTTTATTATTAAGGCTTTTAATAGATGAGAATGTGAAACTTTTTTCGACTAATCCCCTTTTAATTACCTGAGGATATGCTGTACCCATTCCAGACAGGACAGCAGACAGCACCTCCTTTCCCTTCTCCCCGGCCCGACAGGACACCGCCAGTTTGAGCAGGTCCACCAGTACACGGGTATCATCAGGCACGAGCAGACTGGTGAACTCATCCAAGTACTGAGGCTCCGGACCAACCACTTTGTTCTGGCTCTCAGAATCCTGAAGTCACAGTAATAAAATCATCAGACAGCTAGCATAATATGTGCATGTATTGGAGCAGTAATTTTGCAGTAGTAGACATCTCGCCTCTTTGGTTTTAGTCATGGTCTCGGCGATGATGCTAGCAGCTCCAGGGTCATCAGTGACTGGGATAAAAGGTCGAGAGGAAGCACCAGAGGCAGAAGGGGTCACTGCTGATGAGGGGGTAACCGCGTCCTCTGAGGAAGCTGCCTGCACATGGACACACACATCACAAAAATGCGTTTATTCGTTGTTCATTTGAAAATAAAACTGCTGCATCTACATAAACGCATACATTTTTATTTAGCTATACAGTCCTGTATAGGGTCAAGATGACTAGAAGAGTGGGGACTACAAAGAATATCAACATCTGTTTAGTCATTGCATGTTTTTAAAGTGCTTTTTTACAGTTTATATTTTATTTAGAAAACTTGGTGGTATGGTTGGCTTCATACTAGTCACAAAGTTAAGTA
>JAVQKD010306727.1:0-11760 GCA_036025635.1 Philypnodon grandiceps
TAGAGGATACATATTCTACTAGCACTATAAGCACTATAATCCATATAGACCAGTGCCTACAAGCTGTATCGGATTTTTTGGGCATAATTAAAACCACAAATGTTTCATTTTTTGAGTCCTCCATTCACATAAAAATATGTACACAAGATTTCTAAATATCTATATACCAAAAGCGTAGCTTCTGTGATAAACTTCATATTTTGGGTGCTGAGACAACATGGCTTAAAAATCACCTTTAGCCTTAGTTTAACTTTTCAGCATTTCCTAAAAGTGTAATGATCTCTGTCTTCACATCACTGCCCCCTCCATACTTTCTGCTTAAGTTCTGTTTTCACAAGTTGTTTTCTCAAAAGCCGCCCACCACCCTCCTCTCCTGCTGACAACCATGTCTATTTTTACCCACTGGTCCTGCTCTGAGCCCATAATGTTACCACCCATTTTCCCTCATTTTTGAACCACACTAGTTTACCTCTATTTTTTTGTATGGAGACGTGTCAAATATAAGGATTAACGTTTGGTCCAGACTACAGAAACATGCAGACTTTTTATGAGGAGAAAATCTTATTAAGAAGTCTATTCATTATTACAGAGCATTAATGATATGAAGAGTGAGTATAGACATGTACTTCATCATTTTATTAAATCTGGACTCACAGTCACATACATTTATACAATAGGGGTGACCCCTCAGACCTCCTTAATCCATCTCCTTTGTAAAGATTGCAGAAAAACATACGCAGTATGGCAACTATAGCTGTTCATAGCTCACTAGCGCCCCCCTCTCCTGATGGTGCATATGGAGAAGTGAAGCTGGTGCCGTGTGTGAAGAAGCCTGACCAACTTCTGTTAAGCTATTGGCTGGCCTACATCTGAGAGCTGGTGTTTGATTGGTCCTGTAATGCATCTGTCATGGTTTACTACGACTCTGCACCAATGAAGTGGGACGTGGGGTGGGGTTACTTTGAAACTTGTAAAACGGGCGTTTTCAGTGCCATTACTTGTATGTCCTTTAGTGGTCGCATTTGCACGCCGGTTAGTATTTTCACCTGTTTAATACACTGTCCCAATATACATCGCATTACTGAGCTTATGTGGTGTTGTTCCAAGTTGCTTGGCCACATTTGCATATGACTGGCATTCCTGCGCACACTCTGACCAATCAGGATCCAGAACTTGCCTCTGACAGGTGCCTGGTCTGACCAATAGGCATACAGGCTCTGCAGCGTAAGGCGGGCCCAGGCTGGGCGAGGTTGACAGGACGAGAAGGGGAGGGGGGTGAGTACGAGGGGGGGCGAGCAGCCTAGTTTACAACAAGAGGAAGAGGGAGGGAAATAGAAAGAAAAGGCCGAGGCTTGCAAGAGACTCCGAGACAAAATAATGGAGTAAACTGGGATTACACGCGGAGAAGATGCAATACGAATACTTGTATGGACCAAAGCAACGCCTGTAACATCAAGTATTAACCCGAGTGGACGATGCGCACACCGATGTCGTGCGCACGGAGCGGCTAGCGCTAACCTGCTGCAGTTACGGAGCTCAACATCGGCGTTCATCTATAAGCTTCGCCTCTTATAGAGCCCTTCGTTGGGGTTTAGACTCTGATCACTGGCCTTGCTAAACATACTTTGCCTTAACAGCTTGAGCCCGGGGGAGGAAAACCCAGCCGCGCTTTATCTGTCTTTGGTTTTGAGTGAAGTCCGGAGTCTCGCCGTGGGTTCGCTGTTGTAGTTTCATCAGTCTCTAGCTAACGTCACGTAGAGGAGGACAGTGCACAGACAGAGAGCCGATCATTACTGGGTGGCCAGGAATGGTCTGTTCTGCTTGTTCGCTGGACATGAAAATAGGGAGTGAATGATGGATGAATGCACCAGATTTGCAGTCAACAACATCTGCCTATTGTAAACCTATACAACACCAACTTGACCACTGTTGAGGTCTAGATTTATACCAGTTTGAGACAGGTGCTTGGGTGCTTTTGAGAGGATTGGGATGGACAAAGAAGTTGGTATTATACGCAGTGCACTGAGAGACGGCACTAGGGTAGATTTGGCAGTAAGCGATAATACGCCTTTGTAGTTAAGACATGAGAACAATTGCGTTTCTTTTGCTTGTGCCTGTGAGGTGGGTGTACGACCAGGGGCGTTCCCGAGAGGCTGGTCTAATCTGGAGCGGTGTTCTTCGGGCTCCGCTTGATGCATAACTGTTAAATGAGCTTTTCTGATCTCCTCTGTGCTTTTGAGTGGTTAGTGAATTAAGATCAACAGTACAGAACCCATTAGCCAGGTCCACACCGTCTCTTCAAGCCTCTCCTTGTTCCATTGTGTCCACCTGATACACCTTTTGAGTTTGAGTCTCTTCACATCGTCTGAGCCCAGATAATTGCTGCAGAACTAACTTTTACATGGCCCAAGGAGACTGCGCAGTTCCCGGGCGGATGCTCTAATTGAGGCCGCGGATCGGCTGGAGGCCTTGTTAACCCCTTCGTGTCCGTGCGGCTGTAATAATGTAAACAAACAGGGAGCGAGGGCACCGGGGGTAATCAGACCAAAGGGAGGTGGATCTATCAAAATGACCACTCAACCAATTATCTAAGCACTGCTGCTTTTTACAGTTTTATCCGGAGTTTTAAGTTATATTGTATTTTAAATTGTTTTCAGTGATAGTACATACTGCCCACTGGTGTCTAAAGGTGCGTATTAGATTGCCGCATTCTTGGACGCGGAGATATGGACCAAAACTGACATATTTTTAGCTCGCATTGGAAATGAATACAACGCCACCTCGTAAAGATTTGGTGGATGATGCAGTAACTATTGCGATGACTGCCACTTGTAAGGATGAAACGGATCTGAACATGAAGATATCAAGATTTGGATTGCATATGTTTCTTCACATGGGGTGGTGTTGTTTGTAACAGAGAGAGAAAAAAGAGACATCTTTATTCTGGTTTTGAGAATAATCCATCAGCCATGTACTCATCAGAGAATCCTCAGTATCTGCGCCAAGGATTGAGCATGTTTGGTTAGTTTTTCCCATCTTGTTTCTATACCCAACCTGTTTATACATTATTACCAGGGCTTCTCATTAACAGTGGCCAAATGCAGGTAGAATTGTGGCTAATAGACTCACTTTCACTAGCCACTTTTAGGCCTGTCATTTTCTAACTACTATTACCTAACTAATGTCTTAATTGAAGCATGAAAAGCAAGAATTGATTAAACTAAACAGTGGCTAGTAAAAATCTAAATTTGCTTGTAACTTGAAGTATACCAGCCACATGGCCCGTGAGCAGAAAAGTTAACCAGATTATTACTGCTGTTAAGTGAGTTTTGCTGTTCTGCTGTGAGATATTGAAGCTTTTTAGTCGTGGTAGCAAGCGTTTTTACAGATTGAAAGAGCACAGACGGTTGTTCTCCATTCAGCCTGTTATTGAGAACAGAGAGTTCCTTTGTACATCTGTTGTAGAGATGATTTAACTACTTGGGTGACTGGAGGTGTGCCTTTTTCACTGAGTCATAGTCTTGTCAAATGAAGCCACACTATTTACCAATGCTGATCTATGTAAACCTGTTATAAGTGGGTAATTATGAATGTGACTTTTGTATTCCTATTTTGTGGTTATACACTGTAGACATATATATGCTTTTTTCTGCAGTATGGACCAATGTAGAGCCCCGGTCAGTTCCAGTCTTCCCCTGGCATTCATTGGTTCCTTTCCTGGCACCCACCCAATCAGATCCCTCTTCTCAGCCAGGAGAGGGCCATCACCCAGTCAGCCACCCCCAAGCAGTCACGCTTAAGTCAGGTACTGGATGTTGCTAATATAATGTTCAAATGTGTTATAATTCAGTTTTTTACAGCCTGTATTTTTATAGACATGTACATTTCCTAACCTGTTGTTTTTCTTCAGAAGGTCATGGGGTGGCAGCACAGCCACAGGAGCCCGCAGAAGCTCCTCCCACTGTAGGTCCCCCGTCCAGGCCTCCCCCCACTGCAGAGGAGCCACCTCCAGAGAAGGACAAGGGAGATGGGGAGAGAGAGAGGCCGGACAGTGAGACGGAGAGTGATGTCGATGACCCGTAAGTTAACTATCAACTCTTACACATATAAAAGTAAGGTTTAGTCAGAGTGGGCAGCGGAGCTAAAGTGTTAGTAAAGAATCACATTTCACTATACAGAGTATTTTGGGATTGTATACTTTCTCCATTGTATACTGCATTATTATTTCACATTCTCTATTCATCTATCTACTGATTTTATATTATATTTATATTATTTTATTGATAAAAAATTTAAAGCTGCATTACCTGGCTAATCTAAGTTTGAAAGATACACTCCCCTTTTCTAATTTCTCTCCTTCATGGCCCTCTATCACGGTCTCACACAAACCAGGAAGTATGAGAGTAACATAGAGATCTGGAGTTTACTTTAATTCTTTAAAAATTGTTGTGATAAAGCTTTCTCAGATTATTCCTGATAGATTCTACTTCTTGATAAATAAACAATGTTTCAACCAATCATCAGTTAGCTCCCCTCCTGTGGAAGCGTGTAATTGGTTAAATAGTTCCTTCCCTCGCTCTAAACCTAAAACTGTTATAACACAGCCCACAGGTGACCTTAAAGTCTTGTTTTTTTCTCAGATGACTTCTGTTATGCTGCACTGATAAATAAATAATTGCCTTTGCCAAAATACAATGAAAAATAAATCAGGTTGTGCAGCTTTAAAAGAAAATATTTTTTATTGTGTTTTTTTTGTAGCTTTCTTCCAGGGGTTGTACCAGAGCCACCCCTCTCAACATCACCAGTAAAGAGACGTACTCAGTCTCTTAGTGCGCTGCCAAAGGATGGAGACAAGAATAGCCCTGGAAAGGTAGTATTTTTAATGTGCAATGCCTCTTCTTAGTTTCAAATTGAATCCAATGTTTGTGTGTTTTTTTTCTCATTCAGAGAGAAAAGGACCATATACGGCGGCCAATGAACGCATTTATGATTTTCAGTAAGCGCCATCGAGCTCTAGTTCATCAACGCCATCCAAACCAGGACAACAGAACAGTCAGCAAGATTCTCGGAGAATGGTGGTATGCCTTAGGGCCTAAAGAAAAGCAGAAGTACCATGATTTGGCCTTCCAGGTAAATGAACGTAAAGCCAATATTAAAATCACTCCATGTTTTGTTTTGACTTTTTACCTCCAATTTTCAGGTAAAAGAAGCCCATTTTAAGGCACACCCAGACTGGAAATGGTGCAACAAAGACCGGAAGAAGTCCAGCTCTGAGGGCCGAGGGGTCCCTGGGGGTAAAGACATAAGAGAGAGAAGCATGTCTGAGTCCACAGGTTAGTCTCAAAAACATTCATACTATGTATATGTGTATGTTTTTGACAAAACCACAATTCATTATAGACTTCCAAAAACCCATTTTTTATAGGCTATAGATATTCTGATGATAATGTGTGACATTCTTAACAGAGCCTCATTCTGTTGAGCTGAAAGGAGTGCCCCCAGGTTTAGTGGGTGTGTCTGAGAGGGGTGCAGCTGTAGGTCATGGGAGTCAACTGACCCGTCCACGAGCCTTTTCTCAAAGTGCCATGCACAGCCTTGAACGAGGTGACCGGGGCAACACACAAGCTCTGGCAGAACTAGCACAGGTAACAATGGAGCTCCCCAAGTATTTCTTCATTGTGTAGAAGCCAATTAAAAGCTTCACAATTGTTCACTTAGATGTGTGGAGAGGGAGGTAATCAGTTTTCAAGTCATGCTCCACCTTTGTCACAGTCTCAGCGGGGGGTGAGTGAGGACATGACCAGTGATGAAGAGCGAATGGTCATTTGCGAAGAGGAGGGAGATGATGACGTCATTGGTAAGAAACATAACATTTTCTGATGGACTTATTTGATTAAAATCTTGTACTGTATAGATATATATATCATAATTGGTGTTGACTACAATGTTCCAAGCACTTCCACATGGCTGTAGCTTGTTTTCGTTTTATCTCCACAGAGGACCCTTATCCGAGCAGCTCCATTGATCTTAAATGTAAGGAACGTGTTACTGACAGTGACAGTGAGAACGGCTCTGGAGACGAAACTGAGCGGAAGGTATGGCTCGTTCAAACACTTTTTTATCTTCATTTTTGTGACTCATTAATTACATTGTTTTTCCACATCTAGAGAGTATTTGCCCCAGTAATCTGCTCATCAGCATTATCATCTTCGTCTCACCCCACTCATCATGGCAGAAGTGTCTCCTT
The DNA here is from genome assembly GCA_036025635.1 of Philypnodon grandiceps. NCBI lineage: Eukaryota > Metazoa > Chordata > Actinopteri > Gobiiformes > Eleotridae > Philypnodon > Philypnodon grandiceps. The sequence goes on from JAVQKD010306727.1 coordinate 6,248, forward strand.
GTCTTCTTACCCCGGCAGCAGCAAGCGCTATGAAGAAGCCAGATCTGTCGGGGGTGGATTTACAGAGCACAGGAGAAAGGGTGGAGGCGATGGAGAACTTAAGAGCACTTTTTCAGCAGAAGGAGGAGGACCCCCAACTTCTTCTTTCTCTTTCTCATCTGGCCAGTCTGTCATCTCCAATCCTCCCGGTGCAGCACCCACTTCGTCATCAGCTTCAATGGGTCCAAATTCAGTATTGGGCATAGGTGCTGTGAGAGTAGCCTCCACCGTGGTAACCAATGTCATGCGTCCTGTCATCAGCACGCCTCTCCCTTTAGCCACTAAACCCAGAGACGGAGGAGCGGTGTCAAGCCCACATCTACCCGAAAAGAAGTCTTTGACACCACACCAGCAGCCGCAAGTTCTGATTGGGCCGGGATCCACGAGTGGCGCCGCTGCTTTAGGGGGTGGGTACTACTCTTCCTCATCACACAGTCCCGTTGGAGCAGGGGTAAGCCCGGGAGGTGTAGTGACTAATTTGGTGTTAGGAGGGCCTCTGCCTGGTCAACCTGCTGTCCAGCTTATTACCCCATCTCCTCAGGCCGCCCATCAGCAGCCTTACCCCTCCAGTGCCCAACATAGTCAGACCAATGGGCCTCTGCCTGTGCCCCTGCTTCAACCCCAGTTCCTCCCTGCATCTTCCCTAACACCCACAGGGGGAAAGGCCATCACTCAAGTTCAATACATCCTGCCCACTTTACCTGCCAACACCAACCCCAAGAGTCCACCTCAGCAGCTCAGTCAGCCAACCAGTATCTTCAACCTACCCACAGCTCCAACCACTCACACAGTCCTGACCAATGGAAAGCAGCCAAGTTCGGTGGGGGGATATACATCAAGCCCGACCGTGGGAGTGGTCAGCCCAGGCACCAGAGGTAAGACAAATAAAAGTCGTCATGGGATGATCAGCCTCACTTAGTCAGGGGACAGGTTGTCACTCCATAAGCTGCAACTAAGCAAAGTAGGACTGATTGGAAAGTCACAAACATATAAAACTAAATGTTGCCCATATGTAATGAGGACAATATAGCTACACCGTTGTGTAAATAGCCACTTTATTTCATTTTACATACACATTACAATTGAAAATAATAACCACGCCACTATTTATTTTTCCATTACATTAGTTAATTTCAGAAACACAGTATGACATGCACTACCTTTTGTTAACTAAAGAGGGAACCAGAGAGAGGGGGCAAAATGACTTCAAGTTGCATTGAAGGCCTTTGCATGTAAACGTAATGTTGATTTTTTTTCTTATTATTTTTAAGTGCAAACACAGTCACCAGTGCTTCAAGGTAAAATGCTTGTTCCCATGGCCACTGTACGGACTGCACCAGTCCCTGCTCAGCAGTTTCCTATAGTGGCACCAGCTCTTCCTGTTCAGAATGGTGCCCAAACAGGAAGCAAGGTCAGTCAGCTCATCTGTAAAAATTACACTTCCAAAGGTTCCCCCTTTGCTGTTTATTATAATGTTGGTGTCATGTTATATCGTTTGTTCATTAGTTAATCCAGATTGCTCCCATGCCCTTGGTTCAGCCCGGGCTCCCACAGGGCACAGCGGTCCAGCCTCCAAGTGCTTTTCCTGTCACAGTCGGTACAGCTGCAGTGGTAGCCCCAAACCCATCCCAGGCAGTTCTTCTGCCACCAGCCCCTAACAGGTAAGACTAAGGCCCCAGACATACTGGGAGTGTTTTCTGACGTCGTTTTTGAGCTATTTACATTTATGCACCCATAGATGCCCATGTTAGTGGACTGGAGCAGCCACACTGGCAGCGTGAGGTACACATCAGGCAGGCCTAAAACCAAATTTAACAAAATATTGGCAGCATATAGCTATTATAACTGGATTTATCCCATATTTTCTTTTTATTTGGATTTCTATAGAGAAACACAGATGAACCAGTTACACTGCCTGTGTGTTCCTCCTCACGTTGCCACTTACAGTACTTCTATGTACCATGTAAGAGCAGTTCTACCATGGCACAGGCACTGATCACTATTAGCCACAGTGGGGAGTAAGTAAACGGTTTAACAAAACAAGACAATTCAGTAGTTCTTTAACCATCAATTGTGTTTTATCACATGCTTTTTAGACACAATGATCATGTTCATATGGAAACCTTTGACATTTACTGTACTTGTCTTATTGCTATCTGATAAAGATCTATGTGTAAATACTGTTGAGAACCACAATTAAATGCCATGAATGTATTCATTTGATGACTCTTTATATTTCCTATGCCATTGTTGAGAACCAAACAGTAGCCGGGGTGCAACTGTAGCAGTACATCTCTATTCTGGACGTGTTAGTCATTCTGCTGGTGGCCCAAGTTGCCTCTGTTCACCGCCCCCACACCACCACTCAACTCCTAATTTTCACACACCTATAGCAGCCAGCAGCCATCGAGAGCCTTTACTTTATGTACACTCACTTTTATGACCCTTACTGCTGCACTTCCTTTTTTATCTTCCTATTTTCCGTTAATCCGATTTTTGTATTCAACATATTTTGAACAGTTTCTATTATACAAACATCTATGTTTTTATTTTCATTCAGAATCACCTATGTGCAGTCCACTCCAGGGGTCCCTTCTACTCTTCCTTTGGTCTCCACAACAACAGGCTCGTCCCCCTCCCAGCAGCCTCTGCCTGGATCTGCATATGTTCCATCACCCATAGCAACACTGGGCTTTACAGCCATCGCACCACCTGGACAGACTCTGGTTCAGCCGCTGATTGCAGGTCTGTGGCATAGATATGTTATTGTTTCTCCTCTCTCAGCAGGAGTCTAATCATGAATATCAAACCTTTTACTTGGTTTGACTAAACATAATTGTAAATAACACACACTCTCAGTCATATCTTAGGCCTTTGTTATAGAATAACATTATTATGGGCTTTCATTTTCTTTTGTTATCCAGGTCAGCCTCCAATCCGTGCTACCTCGCAGTCTCCACAGCCCCCCACTTCAGCCCCTGCTTCAGGCAGTGGAGGCCAGATCGTCACTGCCATCTACCCTCCTTCACCTAGTGTCACCATGGCAACAGGGGTGGTCTCCATGACGGCGGCACCCCCCAGTGTCGTGTATTCTGTCTCTAGCCCGTCCAGCACTTCCTCTCACATCCTGCCCAAGCACACACCTACGTCCATCACTGTAACCCCCACACACGCAGACAGAGCGGATCGACACAGTGACAGGTTTCCTGAGAGGCAGGCCGAAACACTGTCACATTTGGACCAACCGTTCGAGAGGCAGCCCAGCGTCAGCAGCACAGTAGCACCTCCCAGTGGCTCAAGTATTCCCATTAGGCCCTGCAGTCCCCAACTGCAGAGTCAAACATCTGGTATGACAGATACCCACAGAACAAAACCCTTTATGTGTTGTATTCGCTACAACATCTATTATTCTTTCTGTTACAGTTAGTACTCCAGGTACACCAAAGCTGACCCAACTTCCAGTCAGGACTCCTCAAAAAGTAAAGGCAACTGTGGCTACCATTCCTGTTGGCAGCTATGAAGGCGGAGGCCGAGGGAAAGAGAGGGAGAAGGACAGAGAAAGGGAACGTGAGAAGGAGCGAGAAAGGGACAAGGAGAGAGAGTCAGCCTCCAGCTCTCACTTCACTTTCGATACTGAGCCTCCACAGACCAGCTCTCCAGCATCTCACCCACCTCACCCCCCTCACCCCCCTGAAGAGCCTCTATCCTCTGAGCGACCCTTGGAGGGGTCGAGTCCAATGGACTCTGAAACTAGAAACAAGGAGTGTGCAGCTTCCAAAGAGGTGAGAAAAATAAAGCAGATGTATTATTGTGAACTAAAATAAATACATTATACAGATACACATTTTTGTATGTTTTGTCAGCTTACATGGAAGGACTCCCTTCCCCCATCCCCTTTGCCTCCTCCATCAACCACCGAGCCCAGCTTGCCACCTCCACAGACTGACAAAGAGGTTCCTACTCCTAAAAAGATCAAGGCTCGACCACCACCTCTGAAGAGGACATTTGACTCTGTGGACAAGTGAGTGAACGCCTATGCATTTGTCTGAAGCCCTGTTAAAGCAATAACAGATGATTGGATCTTTTACACTATGTATTTGTGGGTATGGGTCTGGCAGGGTGCTGTCGGAGGTCTATTTTGAGGAACGCTTCGCGGAGCTTCCTGAGTTTCGACCTGAAGAGGTTCTGCCTTCACCCACTTTGCAGAGTCTGGCCACATCACCTCGTGCCATTCTGGGCAGCTATCGCCGCAAAAGAAAGAACTCTACAGGTAGTCTGTCTAATCCATATCTAAAACCAATTTCATTTATTCCATTTCTGTTTGTATTTTTTCACATATGTTGTATTAATTGTGTTGAGTGAGTATTGAGTTGTATACATTGTCATTGTCTTCTCAGATTTGGACTCTGCACCTGATGAACAAGTCTCACCCAAAAGAAAGAGTCGTCGACGCTCAAGCTGCAGCTCAGAACCCAACACACCTAAAAGTGCTGCTAAATGCGAGGGAGACATCTTCACCTTCGACAGAGCAGGTAAGCATACGTTCAGGAACTGTTTAGCTTCAGTGTTTCCTGTACACCTAATAACACATACCTGGATGCACAGAGGGAGAGGACATCTTGGCAGAACTGGAGTTTGAAAAGGTCCCATACTCCTCGCTGAGACGAACCCTTGACCAGAGAAGGGCACTAGTCATGCAGCTTTTCCAGGAGCAAGGCTTCTTTCCATCAGGTGACATTTTATTTACATCTATGTCATATGTTCCAGTATAAAATATTCTAATAATAATGTTTTTAAATAATCTCTTCTCCAGCTCAAGCTACTGCAGCCTTCCAGACCCGATACTCTGATATTTTTCCTACTAAGGTGTGTCTGCAGTTAAAAATAAGGGAGGTTCGACAAAAGATCATGCAGACGGCAACACCCTCCGACACTCCAGGTTTAGGTGTATCTGACTCGAACCCTGGTCCTTCCGGTTACCAGTCAGGAGAAGGCTCTGGAAGAGCAGAACTGCAGGATGAAGATCTGGAGCAAGGGGCTGATCTGGAGGATCCGCGTGATATCCTGGACTCCTCTAGATGAGGCGATCACAAGTTTAACTGACCACCAGCCACTATGGAAATGGCAGGCTGTATTTCCACACCCAACAGGCTAAATCACTCCTTTACTCTCATCTGGCCGTGTTTGATTTGTTTGATTTGTCAGAAGTCACGATTCGGGAGTCATTAGTATGCAAAATAAATGACTTTAATGGGAATTCTACCAAAAAGGACATTAATGGCAGTGGCACAAAAACTGCTGCATAGCGCCAATTAAATGGACCTACACGCACGCACACACACCCCCCCCACACTCATGCACAGACACACACACGCACCCCCCCCCACACTCATGCACAGACACACACGCACCTCCCCCACACGCACACACCCAACCCCCCCCACACACACACACGCGCCCCCCCACACACACGC
>JAVQKD010306915.1:0-14142 GCA_036025635.1 Philypnodon grandiceps
GAGTGAGATGTCCAATTATCACATGCCTAGATATACAGCTGTTTGTAGTTTTGAGCTGCAGCTGTGCATTGACAGGTATCACAAAAACATAACCACAGTTACTGAGGTGTGCTTACAACAAAGACAAACATGTGCATCCTATTAACATATCTGCCTCTGAGCAGGTGCCACACTCAGCATATGTTGTTTTGTCTTAAGCCTGAGCTTAGAGGGTTGTAGGTAAACAGTAATATCAATACAGTGTAGTGTGTGTTAAAGTAAGATTGGTGAGAAATGTGTTTGTGACAAAGTTTCCAGCCAGGAGCTGATCTGGAAGTTAACAGTGTCTGGCTAATGTGGGGCATGCAGAAAACCCAAGAAAAACCCCTAAAGTGGGCACACACTGGTTTTTAAAGGTCCAATATTATGCAAAAATGCGACTTTTCTGATCCAATACTTGTTTCAACATCAAACGCATACCCGATGTTTTGCTTTGTTTTATTTGCACATTTTTTAATTAATCCTCTATGCTGAGCAGCAAACCATTCCAAGAGCTGAAACGGAAGTGTGTGCAGGGTGGCGTAGCGTGACGGTAGCAATGGTAAACTGGTGTCAAGGCTTTGTTTAACCTAAAGAAGAAACTACTTGTAAAAAGTAGTAGGGAGTTTATTTTTGGAAAACCCCAGAAGAAAATGGCCTCTTCTCGGTCTTAAAGAGACTGGTGCCTATTTCGACAGTTTGCTATTGAGTCAAAGTGGGAGCTTCACAAAATAAGATTGTATTAGATCATTTACAGTTTTTAATGAACTAAAACTAAAACGGTAACCTAAATCTATCCAAAATAGAAATGTGCAAAATAGGATAATACAGGACCTTTAAGCACAGTATGTTTGCACCCTCTGCTTAAACTCACCTTGGGGTTAAGCATAGCCAGAGGCAGTGTGAACTGTGAGGCCACCGCCACCACAGTCATGCTCACAAACTATAGCAGCACACTCAGCACTAGCACGTTTAAGCCCCCAAGGCGATTGCACAAGGACAGGCACGTACAGACACACAAACATGCACGCTCAGAAATAACCTTTACAATGACTGTTCACTAATCAACATACAGAGATGGCAGCGCTGGTTAACCTTTGATCTGCCGTCCCAGGGAGAGGCCCTCAAACTGGCCTCACACCGGCTCTCTAAGACAATTATGGATCGAGGGGAAAGGGCAAGCCTCTAGGACAGTAGCATGACAGAACTATGTGTTGTGAATGCAGATTATGTCAAACTCATGCACAGGTTTACATCTAACTAATGCAGACAGGGAAGAAAGGGAGTTTATCTTTGTGTGATTATTAGAAATGTTTCAAATGTCAGCACAAAAAAAAAAAAAAAGAATTGCCTACACACTCCCCACACCAACCTTATAAAAGAACAAACACACTATGTAAACAGCCTTACCTGTAGTGCTCTTTGTTCACGGCTCAACTTGCTGGAGTCCGCGTACAGCTCGGTGGTCACACATTTGAACCGGTCGCCAACGTAGCCCGAAGAGTTGGCAATTCGTTTTGCCAGACTGGATCTACGGCAGCTTTTAGAAGAGCCATGATTATCGTCGTCTTCCTCGTCATCTCCTTCTCCGTGAGACTCTCCGAGATCAACAATACTGTCTTCTTTCTCAAAATGTTTATCACTTGTCTTTTCTTGGTCTATTTCCAACATTGTGTCTGAGTTTTGGGGAGAGACATGAAGACTTCTGTTCCTGGCTTTGTCTTTCCCAAAGCTCCATTCCCCTGAAGTACGAGCACAGCGCAATGTACTCTGATCGTGGTCATCAGGGTCTGGGCTGGGACAGTCCTCCATATCATTGTCTTCCTGCTGGATGTCCTGAACCGGAGAACTTGGAGATTTAGAACATATGTCCTGAGGAACCCCTGTTTTTCCAAATGAATTTTCACACATTTTATCACCGTGGTTTGGTTTTGGGATGCTGCCATGTACAGAGGGGACTGAATAACTTGGGGAAATGTGTTTGAGCTCATAGTCAATTTTTGTAGAGTCAGAATTACTCTGAGAACATTCGTTTTGGTTCTGTTTTGTGCCAGGCTCAGCAGAGGGTGGCCGGTGCACAGTTGGTGTGGACTCAGTATCAATATCAGTGTCTGAGTGTACAAGGTCAATGCAGACGATTTTGTCTCTGGCTGTTACAAATGGAGTTTTGCTGTGACTACTCTCGTGGTCCTCTGTTTCTCTATTAGTCTTTATTTGGCTCAATTCATTCATGTCCTTTCTATTGTTACGCTCTTTGCGACCCCCATATTCATCTGCAGCTGTCCGAAATTTGTCCGGTCCTCTGCTCTTTGAATCGCCTTGTTCTGGCAGTTTGCTGTCTGGGTGAGGCTGCATTAAAGGATGAGCCATCTCTTGTGAGTTATAGGTAAGGTATTCCCCTCCTGGTCCAGCTGGGAGGTTATGATAGGGTAAAGGATGTTTTGGTGCCAAATGTGTTGGATACAGACTGTTGCTACCAAGTAATACTGGGTGAGGATACACTGGGCCTTTCCCTGTGAGAGACAGGGAATGCAATGCCATACTATCGGAAATAGGATAATGGAGGTATCTATTGGCATAAGTCAAGCTGTGGTTTAGGTAAGCGTCATTTTGTGGAAGATACAAGTGTCCAGAAGGATGTCCGTTCTCTAAACAGGGCCTCTTGTATGAATTGACCTCTGCAGACATTTCACTCCTCTTTGTGGCATGTGTAGATTTGTCAGCGCCTTCTCTGTGGTGCCCTATAATGTCATATTGGCTGGGAGTTTGTTTAACCCATTCACTACTTGGCTTTGGAGAGAGGGGTCTGGAGGTAACATGAGAAGAGCCAGTATGTTGTGAAGAAGAAACTGTGCGTTTGGGCTCACCCATCTTTGGACAGGATGAGCTACGCTCTTGTGGGGCAGTTCTGTCAAGACTTTTGTTTTTAGTTACAGAAGGTGAAGAGCTTTTTCCTTGTGTTGGGCCCATGTCTGTATAAGGTCTTGGAGATGTGGGCAGGGCTGATGTGTGCTGAGAGGGACTAGGTATGACCCAGGAAGAGTGTAAAGTGCTAATCATTTCAGGCCTCTCTGAGACCTTTGAAGAAGTGCTACTGACCACAGAGTGAGCATGTGAGGAGGGGGACTGGGACATGTTGTCCTTTAGAAGCTCTCGATTATGAGGCAGCCCATAACGTGCCCCTGACGTTATGGCCTCCATCTTAACTGGGAAACCATTTGGAGGAAGTCCAAACTCCAACATACGCCCAGACAAGTCCAAGGGCTTTTCTGTTGCGTCTTTGGTTAACTGAGGTTGGTGAGCTGGCCTTTCCACATTGGGTTTTGAGGGTGACCTACTAGATCTCCTTTCAGTCGCCCCACTTCTATGTTCAGGCACACCATCTCTTGGCCTTGATTTGTGTGTGCTAGGCCTAGCAGGAGAGGACTGGTCTGATGCAGTGCTGGTTACAGAAAATGGATGAGGAATGGACTGTGTTGAAGAGACTGAGGCAGTGGTGGAGACAGGCAGTTGTCCCATTCGAGCAACTGGTCTTTGTAAATCCAGTAAACTGTCAGTTAAAGCTGAAGGAGGCTGGGAAAGACGAGATGATGCGTGGGGAGAGGAATCAGAAGCAGGTAGAACATTTTCATTGCTGCTGTTGTTAGAAGTACTAGAGCCCTTCCTAGAGGGTGGTCTGCTTGGTCTACTACTCCTGTTTGGGGATCTGTCTCTGTCCGTAGAAGGCTGATGATGTTGTGGATGAGGGGAAAGTTGGTGAAGCTGCGGAGGAAAGGGCGGTGCTACACCTAGCCCTTTGTCCTGGCAGTGTGCCAGTGATGTGGGGGCCACTGTAACTGTAGGAATCCTCATAGGTGGTGCCACCATGGGTGAGGAGATGGGGGAAGGTGGGTATGGTGGCATGTAGTAGAGCCTGTCCGATGGGGCAGGGGCTGCAGCCGGAGTAACATTAGGGTAAGCCAGGTGCTGGGGAAGATAGGGGTTGGGTTGGCTCATCAAAGAGGCTTTATACATGTTAAGAGCTGCAAACTTGGATGAGTCCATAAACGGATACATGCTTGCTTCATGGTAGGGGCTGAGCCAGGGCAGGCGGAGGTAGCTGCCACCTGCACCTGCCAAGCCCAGGTCAGAAGGCTTTTCCCCAGGCCCCACTCTGCATTCCAATCCCAGCCCGTCAGCTCCAGGAACCATCATAGGTTTGTGTAGACCGGGAGGCGTTCCCTTATAAAGACCTAGGTATCCATTAGTGGGTTTACGGCTGTCCAGTGCGGCATCGGGCTTATACACAAGCTCCGAAAGACCGTCCCTGCCATAACCAAGGGGGAGGGCAGGTGTGTCTCGACTCTTGTCAGCCGGTAGGGCTCTGATTCCTGGATACAACACCCCACCGTGAAGGCGGAGGCCATCGTGCATCAGGGTGCCGCGGTCCAGCCCCATGGCAGCCAGGGGTGTTAACCTTGCATCCACCTGAGACAAAAAGCAAACAGCATAGGTCAAATACACACATCTGACAAAAACTTGAGTTAATATGCATAAATGTCATGGAAGTCTATTCATTATTTATAACTTACCATGTTGTGTGAAATGTAGTTTCCTTGACTTAGTTCCAGGTTGGTTTCTGTCTCGACATCCCGAACAGATGTTGTCCTGTGGAGAGGAGCAAGAGTTAGCAGTTAGTGTCTTGGCTCCTTCACAAATACTGTAATCATTAAATGCAAAAAGAGCCCAAGAGGAATGTAAAAAGAAATCTATGGTTGTCTGCCCTTCCTCTCATACATATACAAGTTCATTGAAGTAGTCAAAGGAGATGAAAGCACACAGTGGGCACCCCTCCCTCCTGTCTGTCAACAGCTCTCAACAACCTCCTCCCTATTCTCCGAGACCCCGGTCCTGCCCGCCCTGTGGACTAGACGTGCATTGTGGGGCCACATCTATTCAGTCACGTTCCACATACTGGTTTTCAGTGGCCTCTGTGACCTGCTCAGTGCTCTCCGCAGTCAGCAGAGCGAATGAAGATTAAACATTAGAGACCCTTCTGAGGGGAGCCCATTTACCGCCCACTAACACGGAGCCTCACAGTAACACATGGATATCAAAACGCTACAAAAACATAGAAGAAAATGTGCTTTGATGTTCTCTATGTTTTGCGGACAGTGAAATTAAAAGGGTAATGAATTGCACATGCAAACCCCTTAAAGCTATTTTACAATAATCTCCAAGTAAATGCAATATCTTATCAAATGACCTGTATTTTCTTTGTCCTCCAAAAAATGTAGAACAACCCTTATGAATAGTGGCTTATTGAAAAATTATGAGGCTTTGTGATCCAAATACCCAGTTGGAGAGACAAACAGAAAAGAATACTAACACAGAGTGCAGACCTCCGCCAAGGTAGCTAATGCACTCCTAAAATAAACAGTTCTAAATAGAACTTTCTGTGGGACTAGACACCCCTGAAAAAAATGACAAAATAGTGATCTCTTTTTCTTTGTTCCATTAATGACAACAATTCATAATCATTCAAACATCTTAATACAATGAGAGGTTACCACAACCACAGAAGCAAAAGTAATAATGAATGAATAATGATTGCTATAAGTGTTTACTTTACTATAGCATCATCATCATCATCATCATAATAATAATATACATCTTATGAAAAGTTCTAGTAACAGGTTTTTCCATTGTCCACATCTATAAGCCCAAGTAACACCAGGTAAATTCCTACCTCACCGTTGTTCTCAGTCTGTCTTGTACAACAGCTTTACCAACATTACAACAACATTACCCAGTGACTTTTCTGTTTTTGTTGAAAATGTCATCCAATTCTATTTAGCGCACTTTGTTTTATGCTATGTATAGGGAAATTAGCTGCCGTTGCGGAGGTGTGCGCTCTCCGAGTGTTATCTACATCTGCAAAAGAGGACTGTGATTTGTCCAGTGAGAAGTGTGATTTCACAAGGGAGGCCTTGTTCTCTGTATCTTTTCTCTATACAGGCCATACAGAGAAAACATTTGAAAAATTCCTGGATCCAGAATCTAGTCACTTCTTCCTTGTGTAATACCTCAGCTTCACCTGATGATGTCATCCAAATCCGTTTGGAGTTGCTAACAGACACACGCACGCACACGCACAACATTACCTCCTTGGCGGGGGTAAAATGTATTGTGTAATAATTGCTCCCACTTTTGATGCTTTAACATTTTCTAACCCAGTTGTGAGTGGGCTTCAGACAGGAATGGGGGGGGGGGTGTTAGTGACGGTATTGAGGCACCTTTAAATAGTAAAAGTGCAAAGCCTCGCTGCTGTGCTCCGCAGATGAGCGAAACAGCGCTCCTCGATCATCGCAGAGAAACGCCTCTGAGCCTGCTGCCGCGCCACTGGAACGCCACTTTTATTGCCGTGACCCAGGGCCCATTAATCAGCCTGCCGCGGGCCCCTCAGCACAGCTCCTCCCCGGCGCAGTACTCCCTTCCCCCAGCTCCCCAGGGCCAGGCCCGCTTTTAACAACATCCGCAACTGACGGAACTGAAACACTGCGAGTGGGGAGCGCTACGAACTTTATGTACAACCACGTGCGCGCCATATCTGCAACTCAAACACACACAGCGAAGACACTGCTCCCGTTTCCTGTGTTTCCTCAAGCGCTTTAGCAGCCGCTTTTCTTTCAAGCATCAATGCTCAGATATCCATACCAAAAGAAATGAGAAATTGTATTGCGAATGCTTGATTCAGATAAACATTGTCCAAAACAGTCCTGGTGTCAATAGCTCATCTCAGTCTATCTCAAGTCAATACTTTACCTTCACTTTGACAAAAAGGCAGTATTGGAGGATGGATGCTAACCCAGGCATTTCAAATAAGGGTCTGGTACAGCTGAATCCCCAAGGAACTCAAGGTCAGAATCAGGCGTGTGGCTATACATGGGCAAATTGGCGCGGGTAATAAAACGTAACTGTTTGCTGCCCACACGCAGGTCACTGTGTGAAAGTGCGGGCCCAATTACATCCAGATAGACCTTTTAGAAAATAAATCAATAGTAATCAATCTTCGTAATATTTCTCTCTTTATCCAAATCCTTTACTCTTAGCCTACCCTACTACTTAGTGAAAACCTTGTGCCTGGCGTCAGCAGAAAACAGTCAGAAGAGAAGGGGATAAAGAGGGAAAAGGCACTGTGTTGACGCCCATACCCGCTGCTAAGAATAGTTTGCGCAACAAACAAGTCCCGATGGCCGTCCAATCTATCACAGAAGTCAGCAGCAGCAGGGGGGGGGGTCGCGGCGGTTGGACCACGTTTACCAAAGTAGACTGGAGCGAAGACCAGATCGCACCATTAAGCACAAAAGCACTAGGTGTTTTGTGTGAGTGGGTTCCATATTTAGGGGTTTGGTCTCTTTGGGGACTGACTTAATAATAAAGGCACACACTCTTCCTGTTTGTCTTTTTGAACTCTTTGTGACCCGCAGCGCGCACCGGAATAAACACCATCCCCGCTCGGGTTCCCCTTACCCTGGACCCTTTGACACGGTAAATTAGAAGTCTAAACGGAAACATGGCCTATATGTTACACACTTCTCAGCATAGCCGCTGTTTTATAGTAGGCTAATCTATCTGTACAGAGTAGCGTTCACTGTGTGTATCACAGTGTAGGCGCCCTCGCTCTTTGTCCCTGGAGCTTTGCCAGCTCTCTGAAGCACAGAGCTCCGATCAGCTCGGGAAAAAAATGCAGTGTGACGCAGGATAATCTCCACAGCGACGGGGGTGGGGTGGGGATAAACATGGATTAAATGCCGGCGCGCGAGTACGCATAAACTGCACGAACCTGTGAGTGTGGTGAGAGCTGTGTGCGTGTGAAGGAGACAAGAGGAATAACTCGATGATGAGTGAAACACCAGCGCGGAGGGAAAACATTAGAAAGCGCTACTGCCTCGAGCCATTAACACCTGGCGTTATAACAGGAGCAAGCCAAAGGGACCCGTGCAAGTGACGGGACAGCTTCACGTCGGAGCCTATTATAAAGCGTAGGCCAATGTGACTAAGATGCGTTTAGAGCTTAGGTCAATGTAGGGACCTTTAAACTGAGACAGAAGCACCTAACACACAGCTAGAGCTCGGTGCTGGAGTAGCCCAGAATAGGGTCTTCTTCAGCTGTCACACTAGAGGACGAGTTGTAAACAAGGGGCCCTCTGCGACCACCAGGCCGCTGCACAGCCGCACGCAAGGGTACGCGCTTCGGTCTTTCCCCTCAGCAACAACGGCTACATTGTGAGGGCCCCCACATCCCCCTCCTCTTTCCCCTAACGCTGTCACTAGGACCCGGGTGGCGGCCGCTGAACTGGCTCTATTCATCCCTAGCCAAATGAGAACTAAATGGCTCTTTATGGCACCAAAGTAACCGATTGTAATGGTGGGGCGACGCGCATGCATGGGTCCGCTCACCAGCTTTCTTGACTTCACTTTCAAACAGGCTGGGGGTGGCTTTCATGTCTTGGATGCTCCTAATGAAAACTCAAGGACTGACACCCCCATCCCTCCTCCTATCTTCAGCCAAGCCCGCCTCTGTGTGCGGTTTAAGAGGGGGCCTAATTGTTTGTGTTGCGTGAAAGCGTAAATTACAGGCTAAATGAATGTCACTTTAAACAGGTGCGAGCACTGACACCCACACTGGATGTTTTCAGGTCACATGCCCAGGAGACAGCTTGTATTATCAATAAGAATATTCATTATACTACACATTTTGATTAGCCTATATCAGTACTCATGAGACATTTGAGCTCATGCTTTTTTTTAAAGCCAATGGACAGTATGTAGCCGATACAATTTCTCAAAAGGGGTCAGTTGTCAGTTGTGCGTGCTTGCTTGAAAACTTTTCATATTATTTTGGGCGTTGTGTCATTATCATCATTCTGTCACTTAATCTTCCATATGGTCTAAATGCGGGCAGCACAGGGGTCAGGCAGATTCAGATTACTAATGCTCATAGTTCAGACACTAAATAGTAAATAAATAAATAAATAAAACCAGGGGTGTTGTTAGTGTAGAGACGGCCTACTCGGAGGTGTTCGTCTGTGCGCCAGAGGCACGTCTTTACAGGAAAGTGATCTGTGCGCTCCAGTCGAAACAAAAAGCTTTGTTCAGCGCAGAGAGAGAGCGAGAGCGAGAGAGAGAGAGAGAGAGAGAGAGAGAGAGAGAGAGAGAGAGAGAGAGAGAGAGAGAGAGGCTGGGGTGGTGTGAAGGAGGGGAAGGGAGGGGGTGATCTCTCGTTTCATCGCGAGGTCCCAAGAGGCCAGCGCGGAGCATAGCTTCAATCAAACCGTGACGTCTCCTCGGGGAGCTGCACAGCGCCAGGAAAACCGATCTCTCCTCAGCTTCTCTGTCGTGCGAGGCTTTTGTTCACACGCACATTGCCTCGCCTCGACAGAGAGCGCAGCGCCGGCAGCGACAACACTGTTGTTTTATTTCCAGGCGCGAGCAAGAAGCGGAGTGAGGAAAAATTACAAGTGCGACAACAATAACACGTCGGCCGGATGAAACTGAAACGAGTCCGATTTCACGAACGTTCCCGTTTACTGCCACTTATCAAATATATTAAACTATATTATGTTTGACGGCCTATGTAAAAGCGGTCCCATGGTTTCATAGTGTGTGTTATATCCTCTGCCTGCCCCCTGAACATCACAAATTTTAAAAGTGGACAACCAGCAGGTTAATGGGCTTCAAATGCGGTCGCTGGTTGGCTTTATAATCGCTGCGCCCCTTGGAGTCCCGCTGACACATCCACTGTCACACATCACTCAGCATGACAATACCACACCGCAGGCCCACTGCTGGTGGTTCCTTCAGGTGCACCGTCACTTCACGGAACCCTTAAAGTAAAAAAAGGCCTAACAATGCACAAAAAAAATTTAATTCAAAAGAATATTTCACAATTACGTATTGTGGGATCCTGCTCAAATATTCCCTACTTAAATCATATGCCTGAACAAGTGAGGCAAAAACAACAGCCCCCACCACAATTTATTTATGTTTATGCTGGAAAAACATCAGTCTATAGCTTTTAGACTTTACACCAGTGGAAAAACATTGCGCATAAAAAACAGTGCCAGTGGGCTTCGCTGAAGTATACCCTAAACAATGTTTGGATGAGCTACTCGCACCGACACGTGAGTGAAAGGTACAATGCTGCCGATGTCTGGTTTGCCTATTGCCTTTAAGTTTTGTGGATAATGTGAGGTCCTTGCTTAAGCTCAGCAGCCGGCCGCGCAGAGACAGAACTGGTGTTATAAGCCAGATCTCGATTGTCAAGATTGCAGAGCTGTTCTTCACTGAGCTCGTCAATGAGCTCGAGACAGCCAATATGAAGCACATCGATTGTCCTGAGAGACCGTGCTCTAATTAGTGTCTGCGAGCGCTGGGACAGGCAGCACGGGACAGGCAAAGGGCGTCGCTGCAGAAAACTGTCCGCACATGACGGGAAGGCAGAGTGTCATCCATGTGGCTGTTTGTGAAGAATAGGAGTCTTTGTTAAACTCAAAGTGGTGAAAGCGTAAATGGATCATCACAGACACAGTTTGGAACCAACCCAACTCCATAGGCTAAACGTCAACGTACTACTTTTTAAAACGGTGAAGACAGACTCTTCAAAGCAGTGGTAAACGCAAAATAAAGTAGTAGCTTATAAGAGCATAATCCTAATTTAATTTAATAAAAACTTAAGCGCTCTGATTTATGTGACTTAGTCTTGTGATTCACTTTCTCCGAAGGAGAGAAAGAAAACATCGCGTGTCGGATCTGAAGGGGGAGGGGGACTCCTAACGAGCTCTACGTGGATTCTCCGAGCGCACCAGAAGACGTTTCTCTACACTATACAGAAAGATTACAGAGTGTGAAGTTGTATGAGCGAACACAAGCCGACGAAGCAGACAGAAGCCAGGGCTTTATTTGGTGGGCGAAACTGTGTAGTGATCCTGATTAAAATAGTCTACAGTTCTGTCCTGGTTTTTAATTAGGTTGGAAATCCTATTTGGTTGAGCCAAGACCTGGTCTGTTCACATGATGTCAATAAATATCATCACTACCAATGTTTTACATATACATTAAAAACATACAAATCCATAGCCTAGTATATTCATAGCCTGTGACACGGTCAAATGTTAGGCAGGGCGCTCCCCTTATACCCTACAGTAACGGCCAACTGCGCTGAAGACAGCGAAGGAAGAGAAGTGGCAACGTGCCAGAGCGCTTTCCTTCAAGTAGACTCGAAGGTGACACACACACAAACACGCGCACACACACACCTTTGATGAGATGAGCGATCAGGGTCCACTATCTTCAAACAAAGCCTGAGTGCCACACGCGCGCACATGCACAACGGGGATGCCCTCCAACTGAACTGAACAGCGTAAAAGCGAAGCAGCGCCGGCACTCCGCTTTCCTTTGGCAGGGTGAGGCTTGGATTCCGTAACCTTGTTTAGCGCAGAAGCTCCGTGTGCGCGCACGAACACGAGCCACACACATAACAGAGACACACACTCCTCCAGCCTCCCTCGCGCGCTCTGTTGCCACACACACACAGACGGCGCACACATCGTCACACGCCAGAGAGGAATATTCTCGTCTCTTTCCAGTCCGCTAACGTGTGGGACGTTTCTCACGAATAACCTATGCCTTGGTTTGACACTGACAGGACAATAACATTTTAAAGCACGGGGTCAGGATCGTTCCGTGCATGGGTTGAGTTATTTATCAAGCACATGCCACTGCCCCGCCGAAACGCACAAAGACCACCCTATGCGCTATTCTTAGAAGTGGCCGTTCCTCACCGTGACTGTATACGCACACACAGCACCGGGCATACACGCCACAGAACCGCGTTAAACACCTTTTGTTAAACATACAGAGACAAGGTACAGACGTAGATAATGTGACTCACCTCTGTAATAGCTCACAGTCGGTGTCCTTGTGGGTCCGTTCGTCCCGTTGCACGTCTTTTTCCTGTTTTGTCAAGTTAACACTATAAGGGCAACGAGCCGTGCCTAGCCTGGCTGTTTACCGTTCTGCCTGCTCCGCAGACAAAAGCAGAGAAAAGTGCCTAACAGGTTATCCACTTGTCAGAAAAACTCAACATTTTAAGAATATAGGCCTACCTACAGTCACTTTTTGTTTGGATTCAAAACACTTTTCTTTGCCAATGTCACTTCCAAAAACCAACCAAAAGTGATCCTGTGCAGAGGACGGAAAACAAACCGTGTGACCACACAATTAAACTCTCAAAAAGAAGTCACTTGGGTCCGTTCAGGCGTGGGTCGTCCGCCGAAAGAATACAAATGGCGAGGTTGGTGGACTCGCGGAAAAATTAATTCAGCTTGGCCGTACCTCGCAGCAGCGCCATGTTGGGCTCGAGCAGAGCACGCCGTCCTCGGAAAAAGCCCCTTTCTCCCGATCGTAGTCACTCCATATCACCAAAACGACAGATTCTACGCCTCGTCTAAAGGATATTCCGTGTGGGTTCGTGTATGCGTTTCGTTCCTCATAAAAAGTAACGGCCCCTCGATCGGAGCCCCCCGTTTCGCAGTGAGACCGCGCGGAGCTGTGTGGGGAGTGCCGCACACAGAATGGATGAACGCTGTCTGAGACCGAGCGACTCGCTTCCACTCCCACTCGCGCAGACTCTACCCAGAAGGCCAGTCGGGAGACCGCAATTACCATAAGTCTCCAGCTCGTGCACGGGCTGCGCATGCACGCACACACAGAGCCACACACAAACAGAGCGAGAGAGAAACGGCAAGAAAAAAAGCACACACACCGCAGCTCCGCTGAAAGTCCAAAACAGGAATAGACTAGTTTAAAAAGACTAAAAGCGTGGTTCACATAAATATGACTATAAACCGTTAAGTGTGCTACAGCTATGTGCAAAAACACAAAGAGTGTAGATGCGTAGGCTACTAAAGTTTAGGCGCTTTCAACAGACAATACTGAGCAGGCTACTTTTAGGTTATAATGTGCATTTCCAACCATGCTCCGGCGTTGAAAAAAACAAAAACATTGTTTATGTGAGCCTGCTCATGTCCAAATGCAATGCCATGTTGGCTTTTCAAGACAACATAAAGCTTGGGCAAACCGTTGAAACACGAGGCAATGTGGAGAGGAAAGCTGTGGAGAGGCAGCTCAAGGCTGGGGCACATCTGTTAAGGCTCCCATGTCAAGAGGAGGCGGCTATGAATATCAGCCCGAGGTGTACATCGTGCGCCTGCCTGCCCGGCTACGTGTTTGTGTGTTGGACCAGATGATAGCCTACTATGGAAAGAGAAGAGTCACTGCACTAATCTAACAACCCACAAAATACTCATATTACATTGAGGTGTCATTTAAAAACAACGGGAACAAGTGTTTTATTATAAAAAGTATTAATAGTCTATATGTCAGTATAAATATATGTGGCTGCTTCAAAAACTACCTCCGCACGGTATTTAACATTTTCTTGTCATTCCTTTACTATTTCTATACAGGTAAAATATAGGCTATAGAAGTCAGGTTAGTGTGTATCTTTTTGTCATAGAATTAGAGGCGCTCACTATTATTGCTATACATAATTAGGCTATATCGTTCACCATAATACATTACATCTTAAAGGGTTGTATGACTTTGCAGCCTGACATTTACAACTAGAAAGCGTTCAGAGATCGCAGACCTCCGCCAAGGCAGCTCATTTCCTCAGATCACTCCCAATATTGAATCAACAGACCATTCCTCCTGGATCTTGGATGCAGATGGTGATCCAATTCACTCTCAAATTCAAATCAATTACCTCCACAACGAACAATCCATGTGTGGTGAAAAAAGGCACAGCACCCCAACATCAAAACCTCATCCCAACTGTGAAATATGGAGGAGGGGCATCATGGTTTAACTGTGAAATATGGAGGAGGGGGCATCATGGTTTAACTGTGGAAAATGGAAGAGGGGCATCATGGTTTAACTGTGAAATATGGCGGATGGGCATCATGGTTTAACTGTGAAATATGGAGGAGGGGCATCATGGTTTAACTGTGAAATATGGAGGGCCATCATGGTTTAACTGAAATATGGAGGAGGGGCATCATGGTTTAACTGTGAAATATG
>JAVQKD010307640.1:0-12164 GCA_036025635.1 Philypnodon grandiceps
CCTGGACTATGCTAATGGTGATAATGTATTTAACAAGAAACCTTCCATGTACCTACTCTGGATTTATGTCTGACTCTGGTATCTTCCTCCTCCAGAGAAACTAACATATGAGCTAAATAACAAATTAGTTCTATGGGACCAGAGAACAAGGGAGAGGAGATCTATTTATATGGCACATATATTTCAGTGGCGGCCCTTCGGAACCTTCACACTCACAATTAGGGGACTTTCTACTGCGGTGTTAGACATGGAGGGGGCTGGTTTGGGTGTATTTATCTGGTTCCAAAGCGAGCCTCGTGCCTCTGAGCACCTCCAGAGGTGTGCTGAAGGCATGGCTCACCTGAGGCTGACTCTCTACAGTTTACATACGTTCAAATACAAGTGTGTGCGTTTGCACGGTCTACACAACTGCACGAGCGCACAGTCAGATTACACGCTATACACTCACAGATCACATCATATTATTGTTTGGCTAACCTTTTAGCTTTGCATGTCACACAAAACAACCTCCTCCTCGTCTCACCATAGCTGCCTTCATCAGATGGATAGTTTATTCTCCATTGTTGTTTGTTTATCCGGTGCAGTTCATTCATTCTGTGCTTTCAGTCAGTAACATCCTCCGTTAGATCCCGATGTCAATAAAATCATAAGTATGAACACATTTAGATCCACTAATGAACTTTTGACAACTTACGTACGAAACAAAAGTTGTTCCTCTGAAAATGAATCCAGTTTTTTAGGTTCAGGCGAAAGTCTTTTCTGTAAAACTCCAAACGTGACACAAGCTAACTGTCAATAAAGTACTGTCTAAACACTGCGCCCACTACTGGCCGCGACAGTACATCACAGCCCAGCAGAGGCCAGGAGGATACGTAGGCGGGACTAAAGCAACGTGTTTCTGCTGACCTGTCAACTGCACATCAAACATCTGATTGGCTAATACACACGCCTAGGCCTGCCGCAGGAGATTTGAAGGCCTTGTGAGAAACGGCAGTTCTAAACGCGTAACCACAAGTCTGATCGGTAGGCCCACGGCAGGTAACAGGTCACAGATGTTTAATCCTTTATATCTATGACATATTTGATTTGAGACCCCAAGAAACATAAAACAAAATAATAGTTTGATTAGGAAAAATAAAGAGTTATACATTTAAACATAAAACAAAATAATAGTTAGTTATACATTTAAGCGTTTAAATGCTGAAAGGTTTGGGCTAGCACTGCGGGCCTTGCTGGCCCTGACGGCCTGAGATTAACTAGAAAACAAAATAAACCGAACAGAAGAACAATATGTTACCATATTAACACATTGTTGATATGTTACCATATTAACAGAAGTTTTAACATTTAATGTTCACTCTAAAAATGTTTCCATAATTTGTCAGTCTCTCATTCACATGGTAGTGCAGTGATGACGACCACATGCACTTGTTGCAGGTAAAGTGTTTGCCCGCTGAGTTCAGTAGCCTCTTTAAAACCGACCGACAGGACACTCACCTTCAAACAGACACTGACCCCACGTCCCACCAACCCCAACACAGATCAAAAACGGCACGTGTGGGAGTACCAGGAACACAGTGTGTGTACTCGGAGCTGCCACGACCACAGCCAGTACTAAACTACTGAGTGTCATCGATAGTGACAGCCCAACTCCAGCGAAGAGCGTTTACGTGTGTGAGACTTGTGTCATTTTTAAAACTACATCTTACACATGCATTGACACACACAGGTAAGTGTCATCACAATGACTTGTTGTTCAACAGCCTAAAAATGTCATTTCATGTTTTGCATGTTTTATTGTCAGATGAATCAGAATGCATGCTGGATCAGTAAAATTACAAAGCATCAAAAAACTTGCACAGGAAAATCACAGCTATGAAGTCTCAGATGAAGGTACATTTCTTTTACATGGCCTACCATGACCAGAAGATGAAATATGCATTTCAATTGACATAATGTTAACTGTGTTTGATGGTGCCATATGTCTGTCTTGTAGAACCCGCAGGACAATACATGTGAGTTTCCCTTTTATTTATTTTTCTTCTCAGCTGTTTCCACTTTGTCTTTGCTGTAAAATTAAGTCGTAGCAAATATAGTGTGTGTTAGCTTCATGGAGAGGGCAATGCCCCGGCCATGCTTGTGATGTGAATCTGATGCTTCATCTGCATTTGATCAGCACTAATGTTTGTTTGTTTATCTGAGATTAAATGAATAATGGCTTTTGGCCCACTGTATAAGAGTATTTTTTTCCATGCAGGTCTATGTCAGCCTCTAAGGACGAGGAAAAGTGAGTGAAACACTAACATGGATGCACTGTAATACTGTAATCTGTAATACTGTAATACTTTAATACTGTATACAGTTATACTGTAATACTGTATACAGTTATACTGTATACAGTTATACTGTTATACTGTTATACATAAAATGAACTTTGCCTTTTACTTTGAACAGAGCACAGGGGAAAGAGGAACAACCAGCCATAAGAGTGGGCTTCTTCCAGTTGGTAACATATCTGTAGAAACTTTAAACGGATTATTTCTGATCGAGTCAGATTTCTGTATACAGTTGATTTATTGTGTGCTTCTAGTTTCGTTTTTCTACTAAACGGGACGTCCTAATGATGATGGTGGGCAGCATGTGTGCAGTCCTTCATGGCTCAGCTCAGCCTCTGATGCTGCTGGTGTTTGGATTGCTCACAGACACTTTTATTGAATATGACCTGGAGCTTAACGAGCTGATGGACGACAGAAAAGAGTGTCTGAACGGGACCATCCAGTGGAAGAGGAACTACACGGTCGGACTGAATCTGAGCCAGCCCGCCTGGGGCATCATGAACAATTCAACATGGGAGATGCTTACTCCGCTCAGGGAGCAGGCGTGTGGGTAAGTGGCTTGTGAGAAATGCATGAGCCTGACTTTTCCAACATCAAATATGATGTATGATGTGATATTAAAAGATATCTGCTCTTTTTAGATTCTTGTTTACATGCAGTTTTGCAGGACTTACATGTTTTATTTACTGTGTGTGCCCACATCAGGAATTTAGACATTGAATATGAAATGACCAAGTTTGCCTTCTACTATGTCGGCATTGGAGTAGCTGTGTTTTTTCTGGGCTACTTGCAGGTTAGTGAAAACTTCATCTGACATTAAAAGATTTTGTCAAGTACAATGATTTCCATTAACAGAAGGTATAATGTAGTCCACCATCTTTGTTATAGCTCAACAACTTTTAAAGTAAAATACTTGGTCAAATGTGATTAGAGAGTATATATGAATGCTATAAAATCATCCTCTTGCATTGAAAATCAAAACATAATCAATAAATAAGTGGAGCATGTCTCTGGAACTGTAGATCTCTTTGTGGGTGACAGCCGCTGCCAGACAGATCCAGCTCATCAGAAAGATGTATTTCAATAAAGTGATGAGGATGGAGATCGGCTGGTTTGACTGCACGTCTGTGGGGGAGCTCAACACACGGATGTCAGAGTGAGTAAGAAAATTGTGACTTTATTGCTTTTGATATTCATTGATTCAACTTTTTTTGTGTGTTCAGCGATATCAACAAGATCAACGATGCCATTGCTGATCAAGTAGCCATTTTCCTCCAGCGTTTCACCACCTTTGTGTGTGGTTTCTGTGTTGGCTTTGTCAAAGGCTGGAAGCTCACTCTTGTCATTGTGGCGGCCAGTCCTCTGATTGGTGTTGGAGCTGCTTTTATGGCTCTGGTAAGCCCCATGTGTCTGTTTCCATTGAGAGTTGCGTAAGAGTTGTTTAGCTTTATAACATAACTTGACTGTTGTTGTTCTAGTTTGTGGCCAAGCTGACAGGCCAAGAACTGCAAGCCTACGCTAAGGCAGGAGCAGTGGCTGATGAGGTCCTTTCTGCCATCCGCACTGTGTCAGCTTTTGGGGGAGAGAAAAAGGAAGTAGACAGGTAAGTTATGCAGAGAGAGTTTACCTGAGTGCTTTATCCACTTGTCATGAACTGCGATGGCTGTGGGCAGATATGACAGGAACCTGGTGTCAGCGCAGCAGTGGGGCATCAGGAAGGGCCTCATCATGGGCTTCTTCACTGGATACATGTGGCTCATCATCTTCCTCTGTTACGCTCTGGCCTTCTGGTATGGTTC
Source organism: Philypnodon grandiceps (assembly GCA_036025635.1). NCBI lineage: Eukaryota > Metazoa > Chordata > Actinopteri > Gobiiformes > Eleotridae > Philypnodon > Philypnodon grandiceps. The sequence continues at coordinate 4,136 of JAVQKD010307640.1, forward strand.
CGGTCTGGTGGTGGATGCAAAAGAATACACACCGGGAACACTGCTGCAGGTCTTTTTTAAATTTAATTCTGATGGCACTATAGAGATCGTTTAGGCTCAAAACAACATGTGATTATTTTTATTACATTTATTGCTAAATATATTATGAAAAGTACACAGGCTTAGGGACGGGTGAAAATATAATCTACAATAAAAACTGTATTAAGATTATGTTTTAAGATTTGTTTACACTTAAGGCTACTGCTATTAGTATCTTCAAAAAACCCTGCAAATTCAGTGTAATCCAGTTCAATGTTCATCAAAATACTTGATACAATTTTTCCCCCCATGTTTTATTAATATGAACACATATGTTCACATTATGAAGAGCAGAGCATACATTGATGCACTGTAGCACAATTGAACAATCTTCCCCCAGATTAGCAGCTAGCATATGTGCTATTATCTTTGTTTTATCATATGTGTTTCTTGCAGGTGTTTTTTGGTGTCTTGATAGCTGCCATGAATTTGGGCCAGGCCTCTCCATGTCTCGAAGCGTTTGCGGCGGGCCGTGGAGCTGCGACCACCATCTTCGAGACTATTGATAGAGTAAGAAGCTTCACATAATCACTGAGGCCTTTTATTAGGCAGAGAAAATAGCACAATCTGTTATTTCTATGGCAACTGCTGATCTTTATTGGCAGGAGCCGGAGATCGACTGTTTATCTGACGCTGGATATAAACTAGACAGGGTCAAAGGAGATATTGAGTTTCATAATGTGACCTTTCACTACCCCTCCAGACCTGAAGTGAAGGTAACCAACTCAGTAGAAATAGACAATGAAGATGATAGATTATTGTATTTTTAATGAGAAGCTTATGTTGTGGCAGATCCTGGACCAGCTGAGTGTTGGAGTGAAGTCTGGGGAGACCACAGCGTTCGTCGGGCCGAGTGGAGCTGGAAAAAGCACTGCTATTCAACTCATTCAGCGTTTTTATGATCCCAAAGAGGGCATGGTATGTTAACATTTCAAACACACCGGCGAAACAGCAGAGTAATAAAGTCGTTCTTGTGTCCACCGTCCCTTGCTGTAGCAGCTGTATCTATTCATTCAGACATCCTGGGAGATTGATAAAAGTACATGATAATCTTTTTCATTATCTGACAATAGGTCTGTACATCTGATTTTTCAATTTCAGTGGAATTAGACCTTGCGTTCTCTTTCCACTCATCCTCTGCAGAATGAAATTGCCTCTTAAAGTTGCATTGTGAAGGTTATGCACAAGACTAATATTCCCCTCAGTTGAAAATAGTGTTGTGGCACAAAATATATTATAGCAACAAAAGCAAGTGTAATAGCATCATCCATCATCACGTCGCAGGTGACCCTGGATGGTCATGACATCAGAGGACTCAACATCCAATGGCTGCGGTCTCTGATTGGCATTGTGGAGCAGGAGCCGGTGCTTTTTGCCACAACCATCGCTGAAAATATCCGCTATAGCCGCCCTGGGGTGAGGATGGAGGACATCATTACTGCTGCCAAAGAGGCCAATGCATATAACTTCATCATGGACTTGCCTCAGGTGAACCCTCAATTTGATCTTATTTGCTTATTTATGAATTCCTTAATATATTCAGAAACACAATCACAAGTTGGAAACATGGTACACCATTTCCATATCCTTTTCCCACAATTAAATTCTCCAAACTTTTTCAGAAATTTGATACATTGGTAGGTGAGGGAGGTGGTCAGATGAGCGGAGGTCAGAAGCAGCGTATAGCGATCGCCCGGGCTTTGGTCAGGAACCCCCGAATCCTGCTGCTGGACATGGCCACGTCTGCTCTTGACAATGAGAGTGAAGCTGTGGTCCAAGAGGCTTTGGATAAGGTAGGTCTATGAGTCCAAGAGGCTTTGGATAAGGTTGGTCTAAGAGTCCAAGAGGCTTTGGATAAGGTAGGTCTAAGAGTCCAAGAGGCTTTGGATAAGGTAGGTCTATGAGTCCAAGAGGCTTTGGATAAGGTAGGTCTATGAGTCCAAGAGGCTTTGGATAAGGTAGGTCTAATTTATAATGTATTTAACCGTAATGGTGGTGAAGACAATTTTCTCTTTCTTTACAGGTACGCTTAGGTCGCACTACCATTTCCATTGCCCACCGCTTGTCCACAATAAAGAATGCAGACGTGATTGTTGGTTTTGAGCATGGCCGGGCAGTCGAGAGAGGCAAACATAATGAACTGCTGGACAGAAAAGGGGTCTACTTCACTCTGGTCACGCTACAAAGCCAAGGGGACAAGGCACTGAATGAAAAAGCTCGAGAAAGTAGGAAACGGAGTCTTAAGAATTGCTTGATTAAGGATGCGTGCAACAACATAAAGCTATTTTGTGTCTTGTATTAGTGGCCAACACTGAGGAGGAGCTGGAGGTGCGCAATGTTGTCAGACAAGGAAGCTACCGAGCCAGTCTGAGGTACAATACTCTATCTTCTCCCCATTTGCTTACTTGTGTATAATATCCATTAACACAACCCTGAGAATGCATCTAAATTGCATTATTATATTGCAAATTACAGCGGCCATTTTGTGTCTGAAATTGAGTTGTGTCAGAGGAGAAACCACAACCATAATTGACTTAATTAGTCTCCTACATTTTACTTTTGAAGCATTTAGCTGACTCCATCTTCTAGGGACACTTACAGATAGTGCAAGAAGATGATACTGACTCTTTGAATGCAGGTCTTCCATTCGCCAGCGGTCCCGTTCACAGATGTCCAACCTCATTCCTGATACGGTTTCCGTCACTGGACATGTGGGGCCCAGAACGTTCTCCCAGGGGGACGCAACCAAGGTGTGCATTTTGAGTGTGTATTTGAATGACCCCTGACTGTGTGTGGGCAATAACCACATACCTAAATGATCTTTTTTATTTAAGTAACAAAAAATAATAAACTAAGCTTGTTTGTATACTACTACTACTGTTCCTCTAGTAAGGGGCCTATGTATCTAGTTTGGACGGCACAGTCGGCAGTTGGTTATTTGTATGATACTTGATTTAACTGAAATATTTTGTTGCGGTCCTGCATCCTTTCAGACTTTTTCATACAGATACAGGCCAATTGTGATTCATTTTTTCTGGCCTTGGGAAGTCTCAAAACTGCTCAAGCCTCACATAACCCTCATCTTACTGAGAATTACTGTACTTGAGAATATGTGGCTTTGAGCAGATATAAAACTGCCTGTGTCACTTCAATAAACAGAGTGTGGTGCCTGAAGAAGAAGAGGAAGAAGAGGCTGTAGAACCTGCCCCAGTGGCCAGAATCCTCAAATACAACCTGCCCGAATGGCCATACATGTTGTTTGGTTCAATCGGAGCTGCTGTTAACGGTGGAGTCAACCCGGTGTATTCTCTACTCTTCAGTCAAATCCTCGCAGTAAGATTGACAGTCTCAGTATGAAGTTGTCAGTGTGTAAAAGCATACATGTGAATACTATTGTCTGTGTATAGACTTTTTCAATCACAGATCCTGAGAGGCAGAGGCAGGAGATTGATGGTATCTGCCTGTTCTTTGTCATGATTGGCGTGATTTCTTTCTTCACTCAGATGCTTCAGGTAGAGTAAGTCTAGACTGATCCTTATGCTTCTGACCAATGTCCCCATGTTGTCCCCGTGTCCATAGGCTGTGATGTGTAATAAAACTGGCCTGTTTATCTGCAGGGCTATGCCTTCTCTAAATCGGGAGAGCTGCTTACCCGTAGGCTGAGGCGCTTGGGCTTCCATGCCATGCTGGGTCAAGAGGTCGGCTGGTTTGATGATCACAGGAACAGCCCCGGAGCACTGACCACACGGCTGGCCACGGACGCCTCACAGGTTCAAGGGGTGAGTTACAACCTAGAGAAAAATAAATATATTCTCATTCATACAGTTAAGGCTCATCATGGGCTTTTCAGCTGAATATTGTATGGATGTAGTGACTTTTATTCTAACATTAGACATGCATGTGTGTGTTGTCAAGGCTACTGGCTCCCAGATAGGGATGATAGTCAACTCTATGACCAACATCGGCGTGGCCATCCTCATGTCCTTCTACTTCAGCTGGAAGCTCACAATGCTCATCCTGTGTTTCCTGCCCTTCATTGTTCTGTCAGGAGGTTTCCAGGCCAAAATGCTCACAGGCTTCGCAAAGCAGGACAAGGCAGCCATGGAGGCAGCGGGGCAGGTCAGTCATGAGACATTTAATGCTATATACCCATCTGTAATATGCAACAATCTGCAAAACCTCAATACAAAAACACCCTTGAGTCCACACCCAAAACAAACTGTATTCAAAACTCAGTTTGGTGTGAACTTCCTTTACTCTTATCTTAATTGTTCCACTGCATTAAACCCACCCACTTGGTTCTTCATGTAAAGTAGATTAGATGAAAATTTAATGATCCCTTACAGGGTAACAGGGGGTGACTGCCTGAGCAGCAGAAAATAGGATCAAGTAGATAAGAGAAAAGCTAATACTTGATCTATCGGCGATTTCTGCTCCCGTGGTGAAAATATAAGTACAAGCCCTACTTCTTCCTTTGTTTTTAGTTGCTGTGCTTTTTCCTGGAGGTTCATTCAGCTTCCTTTTTAATTGTGTGACAGATTTCTGGCGAGGCCTTAAACAACATTCGCACCATCGCCGGCCTGGGGAAAGAGGAGGTGTTTGTGCAAATGTATGAAGCTCAACTCTGCGCTCCGTACCAGGCAGCTCTAAAGAAGGCTAAGGTATATGGAGCGTGCTACGGATTCGCTCAATGCATCATCTTCTTCACCAACTCCGCCTCCTACAGGTTTGGAGGGTACTTGGTGCAACAAGAGGGACTTCACTTCAGTATGGTTTTCCGGTAAGAGGCAGATTCTTAGGACTGGGCAATATACCATTTTTTTTTTTTTTTTTTTACATATACTATACTGTATGGAAGATTTATATTATAACTTCAACTTTCATAATGTCACAAATTGTTCCAGTAGAACCCTTGAAGTACCTGCATAACACACCAGAAAAAAAGACTAATATATACTATACAATTATATAATTGGAAAAATATGCCCAGCTCTAGTGATCCTTTTTTTTCTTACTGTTTCAGGGTCATCTCAGCCATCATAACGGGCGGCCAGGCCTTGGGCAGAGCATCTTCCTACACACCAGACTATGCCAAAGCCAAGATCTCAGCCGCACGTTTCTTCCAACTGCTCGACCGCGTGCCTCTTATCAGCATCTACAGCGACAAGGGAGAAAAATGGGTATGAGTGCATTTTGTGATCCTATATGTTACACAATATTAGTACCGGCACACACACGCTTAGTATATGAAAAGCAGCCTCTTCTCATGATAAATTCATAGAGGAGACAAGAGAAATTAATGATTCTTCTTCATGTATGGCTTTACTTATTCATTTTACATGGGACAATTAGTGTAATATTGTGCTGCATATATAAAGACTTACTAAAACACAAGGGGGCACTCTACCCCTCTGGCCTCACAGTGACCCATGTTCTTTTTCCGTGTGTTGTTTTTAGGAGAACTTTCAAGGCAATATTGAGTTCATTGACTGCAAGTTCACCTACCCAACTAGGCCGGACATCCAGGTGCTGAACGGCCTGAATGTGTCGGTGAAGCCCGGCCAAACCCTGGCCTTTGTCGGCAGCAGCGGCTGTGGCAAAAGCACCAGTGTGCAGCTGCTGGAGAGGTTCTATGACCCAGATGAAGGCAGAGTGGTATGTTTAATCTGAAATGTATACAAGTTGAATTATACTCTTATCACTTACAAAAAAAGTCTATGGAATGTGCAATGACAAGTCTAAACAAGCTGCATTGAGTCACACGGCCCCCGTCTTCAGCTCCAAATATTCTGCTATAGCTAATATGCAGATCTTAATGCAATGTTAAAAATGTGAATGACCTATAAGATGAGATCTAAAAGAGGCTTGTGAGTAAATGTCAAGTGGTTCAGCTGGAGCAGAGTACAAGTGTCAGTTGACATTATAAAAAAGAAGCTGAAGTTTGTCAGTGTCACAGAATAATTACTGGACATAGTGTATACTTGTGGACTGGGCCGGCCCTGATTCTCATCCTGCGTTGATTCATTTATCAGTCAGACATTTCTGCTGACGTCGTGCTTCATTTCTAAAAAGAGAGCACATCATCCTGGATGGAGCAGGGCCTTTGTGCCAGTAAAAGGATTGGTGCCAAGATTTAAATGGCTTAATTGAGTTGGAAGTGGTTTGGAAATGCTGTCCTGATTTGCAGCCTGATTGAAAAAGCTCAGTATTACCTCTGTGTTGTGGGTAAAGACATTACAGACTAGACGTTGTATGAATGCCTATTAGTTTACTTTTCAATGTAATGTTGTTTTGCACTAATGGTAAAATCAATTGGTTCTTGCAGCTGATTGATGGCCACAACTCGACACGTGTCAATGTGCTCTTCCTGCGCTCCAAGATTGGCATTGTGTCCCAGGAGCCTATCCTGTTTGACTGCAGCATTGCAGAAAACATCAAGTATGGTGACAACTCGAGGGAAATCAACATGGATGAGGTCATCGCAGCTGCTAAAAAAGCACAGCTTCACAGCTTTGTCATGTCACTACCAGAGGTACTACTGTGCACAACAACAATCAACACTCTGCTCAGCTTTTGTTCAGAAAAGATGTTGGATACAGAGGCTGGTCAGGCACAAAAGGACAAAACGTAGGAGCAAAATACAAGGAAAGCCACAGATTTGTTCAGAGTAAAGATGGGGCGGCTGCGGTGGTACAATAGACACTGGCTGAAGCAGAAAGCCTAGGACAAAAACTGTATTAATCACAAAATGGTTGACAAGAGGCATGTGTGTGACAGGTGAAGATGTCTCCTGTAAACAAACTGCAGACAGGTCCTGCATTACAAATACGTTATAAGTACACAATCCTGATGGACATAAACCGTAAGCCTTGGTCGCTTCCTAAAGTGTAACCCAAAAATAAGGACATTTTGATATGCTCGTTTCCTTGGCGATGAATTATCACAATGTAATATGGTTATCTTTTGCCCCAGAAATATGATACAAACGTTGGAGCCCAGGGTTCTCAGCTGTCCCGCGGTCAGAAGCAGAGAATCGCCATCGCCAGGGCTATCATCCGTGACCCTAAGATCCTGCTGCTGGACGAGGCCACCTCTGCCCTGGACACAGAGAGTGAGAAGGTGCAGTATATGCTTTAATGAAACTCTACACTATATGAAGTTGAAGCAGTGATGTGTGCAGCTGCTTGATATTCTGCTGGTACAAAGAGCACGAGGAGCAGGCAGTTAATTATTATTATCATTAACATCATTATCATTCATCATGGCTATTATCAGCTGCAGCTCCCAGTTCTTCCAGGCTCCAATAGACTGTCTTTAAGTGCATGTGGGCTGGGGTCTTGTGAAGCTTGAATGGTTGAAGCCTACTGTGGAGGGAAGAGGCCTCTGTGGTGCACTGATCTACTGGAACATTCTAATGATAGTAATCAAGGCATGATTGTGAAATTGCCATAATTGTACAGCGTGTGTCTGTGGGAGAACTGATGATGTTCAGGCGTGTGTGTAATAGTATTTTGTGTGTTTTTGCCTGTGACAGACCGTACAAGAAGCCCTGGACAAAGCCAGAGAAGGGCGCACCTGTATCGTCATTGCCCACCGCCTGTCCACCATTCAGAACTCAGACATTATCGCTGTTATGTCCCGAGGTTTTGTCATCGAGAAGGGGACGCATGACCAGCTCATGGCCCTGAAGGGAGCCTACTACAAGCTGGTTACCACAGGAGCACCAATTAGCTAACTGCTCAAGGAAACACTGGCTGATTAGTTAAAGAGAAGAGCAGCCTAGAGGGACACATGTAAAGGAAGAGCATTATCTCAGTGAGGAAACACCATTTTAACAAAGCATGTTTTAAAAATGGCTTTTATCATTCACTTCATTCTGACAGTATTTATTAGAGCAAAGGAGAGGATGTGTTTTATTGTATGTTGTCTATATTAGTTATAATTTGTTTGC
>JAVQKD010307813.1:0-10877 GCA_036025635.1 Philypnodon grandiceps
TGTTATGTTTCTTTTGTTTTCAGAATTTGTCAGATTCATGTTGCTCCATATCTGCAATAGAAAGGTACAGAAACCTGCAGATGCATTTCAACAAGAGATTAAAAGTGGATTATCTTCGGTTCTCCAAAATACCCGATTTTTCAATGGTAATGCAATAATTCTGAGTTTGAACTGATACGAGAATAAGTACTTGTGACACTGTGCTTTGTTTCATTACAGGTATGTGGTCTTCACCATTTCTATTTTGTTGATACAGTTGGTATCTACAGAATTAATAGAACAAAGGGTAAACAACTAATCTTTCACACTTCACATTAGTCCATGAAACTGTCAAAGACATGCCTGTATTTATGCCCATATTTACCAATTTTCTGCAGTTAAGCCAGAGCCAGAGCGGGTGCTAGATCTGGACCAAATTTCAAATGGATCAGAACAGAAACCACATTTACAGTGGATTATTCAGAGGATACGATTATCCCCAAAGGAAAAGCACCTGGCTGTGACCCTAAAACTGTATGACAAAGAAGAGTATAGGTAAATAAACAGCTATATATTTTCTTCTACAATATAAATGAAACTATTTTGCTACTCTCATTTACTGATTTTCGTTTGTATTTAGATGTCTAATTATAAATCTTGGACAAGGAGCTGTCTGTCCTCTTGTTGAGCCACATATCATACTAACACTGGACAAAGTCTTCAGCTTTGGTAGGACTTTTGTTCTGTAACCTACACACAACAGTTGTACCTTTTGTGTAAGGTGATGGTGTTTCTGTGTTTGATAAAGAATGGGCCACAGATGAGGTTTTGTTTTACTCAACTCTTGATGGTTTGCAAAGCAGTAGAGTATTCCGTCTTGACTTAACTAAAGCCAAAAACCAAATCAGCTCAGTATTTGAAGAAACAGAGCTTGAGTAAGTATAGCGAGGTGGAAAATCATAATTGTGTGTCTCCTTGTGTCACTTAGACTATGGTATATTTTAGTGTGTTTCTGGAGTTGGCTCTCACCAGAGACCAGAATCTTCTCACCATCAACTGTAACAACAGAAGCAGCTCCGAGGTGCTGCTAATTGAAAAAGACAATCTCGGTGTAGGACCCTGTCTGGTTCAAAGGCGCATGTCTGGGCTTTTGTATCATATAGAGCATTGGAAAGGCTGGCTCATTATACTGACCAATACAGGCCCTGAGAAAGAATATCAGGTATAATACTGTATATCTCAAGTATGAAAACCTGAATATTATTATTACCTGATCATTTATTGTACTGTTTAGGTGGTTCAGGCGCCGCTTTCCAAGCCATCAATTGATTCATGGGTGCCTTTGTTTAGTCCTCCACCTGCATTAATCATCAAAGACATGGATGTAATAGGGGACTACTGTGTGTTAACTGCTAGAACAGCAGGTGAAAATGCACTAATTGTAATCTCACTAAATCAACCTGAAGAAGTGTACTTTGAGAAGGTGAGATTAATATTTCCTTTGACATCTTTGTACAATTGCTGTTAATTCATAGCTGTTTTTATTTTTTGTTTTAAAGCTACCATCTTGGGCCTGTGCAGTTGAAACAAAGAAAGCACATGTAGCAGACCATAGCCATACTTTGGAGTTTCTGATGTCATCTCCAGTTTTACCACCAGAGCACCACTGTCTGTTACCTAAAGATGCTGTGGTTTTACCTGTTGAAAGAAACAAGAGGAAACTGCATAACAGTGTAATAACATCACTCCTAAATGCTCGTAGCAAAGTAAGAATGTTTTTACAATGCAAAATTATATATCCATACAGTTGCACCATCAACATCCCAAAATAATGTCTCTGCTCTTGTTCCTGGCTAGGATGGTATTTTGGTGCCAATAACACTGTTCCATGCTTCACATATTAAGAGTCTAGAGGAAGTGCCTCTGCTTATTCATGTATATGGGTCTTATGGCAGAGATATTAACATGGAGTTCAGTGTTAAGAAAAGGCTTTTGTTGGAGGAAGGTTGGGCTCTGGCATACTGTCATATCAGGTAACAATTTGGTCATATCCTATTAATTTACTGCATTGATAGATTTGAATTGCCTATTTTATGATACATTTTGTTGTGTTTTTGCATCTGTTTTACTGCTTCCATCTCCACTTGCCAGAGGTGGAGGAGAGTGTGGTCTCTCTTGGTACAGACAGGCCTGTGTTGAAGGAAAGCAGAAAAGTGTGGAGGACCTTGTGGCCTGTCTCCAGCACCTCTTCTCTTCAGGAGTGTCCATTCCGTCGCTCACTGCCCTCACTGCCTGCAGTGCTGGGGCTGTTCCAGTAGGGGCACTCTGCAACCAGCACCCCCACCTGATAAAAGCTGTCACTCTCCAGGTCAGAGAATGGTTGTGATACTGCTTTAGGTGTATACATTACATAACCACTAATTATGCTCGTACTTGTCTTTTGTTAAGGCTCCATTTTTAGATGTGTTGGGGACAATGCTGGATTCCAGTCTGCCTCTTACCATTGAGGACAGAGAAGAATGGGGTGATCCTATTGGAAATCCAAAACACAAACTGGTCATTGCTAGCTACTGTCCTCTTCACAACATTGTCCCTCAGGTATTAAAAGTAATAAGCAAGTTGGTCTAAATGGGCTGTAAAACATTTAGAATTTTGTTAGATATTATATTTAGACAGTATTTTTTGGTCTGTTTTAGTCATTCTTATCTGTAACACACTTGTTAATGTACGTTTTGCTTTTTCGTTTATGCGACATAGAGGTACCCATCTATGCTGCTAACAGCCTACAATGCTGATGCCAGAGTGCCTTTGGGTGGCATTGTCAAATATACAGAGAAGCTACAAAAAGCCATTTGTACATATCTTTCCATGCATCCAGAATCAGGTAAACGTCATGCTCTTTAATCAGAGATTGAACATAAATTTACGCTGTTAAAAACATGTTAGCTGTTAGAGCTGTTAGACTAGTATAATTTTAGGAATTTCTTTAATTTAGACCTACTCTGGCCTTGTCTTAGTCCTCGATTAGTCTTATCAGCTGAATTGAACTTGCATCATAATATTTGTAAATATATATATAACAAATAATATAACTCCGGGTAAGTTAGTAATAAGTTCGTCTGCAAACTGCGGTCACCCTGTGCTGTAAACGTTTGTTACTGCCCCTTTACCCGATAGACAGGCTCTTTCTCACTCTCACTTATAATCTAACAAGCCCATATTGATGCTACTTCTTCTTACACTTCAACTTCTCCTACACCATCATCACTCCTTTTGTTTTAAACGCACACTTGTCGGTTATCTATGTATGTGTGTATATATATGTCTCCCTAATCTGCCAGTCTGCTCCCCCGAGTCTTTGATAAAGTGCTGATGGCATAGTGAGGCGAGTGGGCTAGCCTATTAGCATGGCAAAGAGATAATGTATCTCAGCAAGAGATTAGACACTGCAAACTGGGAGCTGTCAAGGTCAAGGCCAGACTTGTGAAACAGCCAGTACCACTGAGATGGGCAGGGGATAATATATAGAGGATTGAGATGAAGCATAGCCATATCTGATGTAACTGAGGTTGAATAAAAAAGGCAGCTAAGATTTGAGCTAACTGGCCAGTGAAAGTGACCGAACTGACTTAGAGGAACTTTAAAATGTTAAAGCAATTTGTTGATCCTTTACTTTGTCACTTTCTTTGTGTCCAGAATGCACAGAAACGCCAAAAGTAGTTCTAAACATTCAGCCCGGAGCAAATCACCATGGACAAGACGACTTTGATCTGATGGTGGATGAGGTAATAAATAGCTTCTAAACACATGTACATTTAATGTTCTTTTTAAATGTTCTCTTATGTCTTACACAGGATGCTCTTGAGCTTGCATTTCTTTATACAGAGCTGGGACTAAAGTCGACCACTTCTACTTGTAGCTGTTAATGACATGAGACAGCTGTACAGGCAAATGGTTTATTTTGTGATGAAGTTAACTTATCACCCAGTACTTCTATGTTAACATTTATAAAGTATATCCATAGTCCCTAAATAGCAGGCCTTCTCAGAAATGTAGCACTGCTCTCTGTGGTTGGGGTTGAAGTGTGTCTTGCTGGAGAACTGGATCAACAGCCCCTCGCCTGCTTCAGTCTTGATTTGAGACTTGTGCATACTTTTGCCATTATTAATCTGCACTGTGCTCATCAAAACTTTCAGCTGCTCTGGTAGTTCTTGAACAGAGGAGAGATCTGTGACAACTGATTCTTTACCAAAGTTTAGGACAACTAAAAAGGCCCTGTTAAGACCATCTAGTTCTCTGAGATATGAGAAGACACTGGCATCTGTGTGTATGTAGCAGAACCACCCCCGGTGAAGAGGGAGCTCCGATTCACGCAGCGTGTTTAGATAGCGATATTGGGAAAGAACTGAGCTCTCATCTTTCATCTGGGCCTAGGAGAGAAGGGCAGAATATTTTTATAACGACAAATGAAGCATATATTTCTATCCTTTCTAAGATTTCTGTACCTTCACATTGATTGTTTTGTAGTCAGGATGTAAAGGCAGCCACGTGCCATTGGTTTGATTGCTGAAACCAGCGTTTATGTTATTGCTCCACTGCATTGGGGACCTTTGGGGATCTCGACTAAGACTCTGCAAAAAAAAAAGTATTATACACATTATTCTGTGTAACTGTTTGGGTTTTACCACCATATGATCTTTTCAAGTTATTTTATTAATATTTTAAGTTTTATTTTATGAAACAATGTACTTACTATGTTATATCTGCCAGCAGGGTCTTGTACCTGGTCTTGTGTAATATTGATGTTCACCATGCCAATCTCCTCACCATAGTAGGTGGTAGGTGTCCCCGGTAAAGTTAGCAGCATCATGTTTATAGCACGAACATAAGTTGGACCAGCACTTGTCCCAATTCGCGACTTGTCATGATTACCAACCTAAGAAAGTGAATGCATCGTTTAGATGTAGACATGGTATATAATTAACATCAAAACCTGATGTAAATCAGTTACATTTTCTGCTGGATCAGCAACTCTAGTAAATGTGTTTTAAAATAAGCTTGGCAACCTTCTTAGGGCATGAGAACACCCTGAACAACAGCTAGTTAGTCGCAGTGTTGACACAGCGGCACATACTAACAGACATCCATTCAATTATTGTATCTTACTCACCACCCAGTTTGCCCATTGGCCCTTTGGCATGTTGGACATCCATAGATCAACAAGATGTTTAGCCCACTGGCCACTGGTATTTTGAGGCAAATCCAGGAGGTAAAAGTTAAACGGAAAGTCACTCTCTTTAACCAGTGGGGTGCTGTAGTACATCATAGTCTTGTCTACTTCATGGTAATCATATGACTCAGTTACCATAAACCTAGATGTAATAAATTGCCATTTAAATTAAAATATACACTTGTTTCATTTAGTGATGTCTTATACGAGTGTAAATGTAACGTAGTAGACCATATTTTCTTGTTGCTATAGCTCTCATACCTGTATCTGCCTGGCTCACGACTATAGATGTCCATCTCAGCCCTCCACTCCCTCAGCAGGTCATGCAGACCCACCTGACTGGTAGTGTAGTCATGGTAAAGATCCCACTCTGTGGTGATTTCTTCCTGGTAACAGTGAAGAACAAATATATTATCATTGTTGCTTTTTCATTACATTAAACATTACTTAAAACATAAAAGGTACAGTATCAGTGACAAATACAGAGGGAAAGTCAGACAGAAGTTCTGTAACAGGGAAAATAAGGGTCTCTTTGTTAAAGTAAATCTGTGAGGAAACTTAACCCACTGGGTCTGTAGGAGCCATGCCATGTTTCAAGATGGTCATGCTTCACTCAGTATGGCAACATTTCTATCTTTTTTTGTTTCTGCCCTCTGAATAAAAAGTAAAAAACATGCATCATGAATGAATGACTATATTCTCAGAGTTGAACCAGGGATAAAGTAAAGTTAAAGTTTGAGTACTATCTCTCTCAGGAGTAAATGATTTACTAACTGCTCATAAAAATACCAATCTGTGTTTTACAAGCAAGATTAAAACACTTTACAAAAGAAAAATAAGCTTTACCACATCTTTTTGATCAATGAGAATGCTTTTTTTTCAGTGGTAAGGAAGTCTGTTTTGATCACTATACAAGAAAATGATACTACGGCTAAGGCTATACAATGTCTCATTTTATGAACTTAGCTATAAACTTCAAGATGTGCCAGTGATTCTGTCTTTATCATATTGTTATACTGTGTTTTAGTAAAACAAATGACAACACATCCATAAAACTATACAAGCCGTAGTTGCCTGGACTTTGGATAAGATGTGGTAAGAGTTGTTAAAACATTTATAAAATGGTTGAGTTTTGAAGAAGCTAAACCAAAAGAGGGCATACACAGTAGTTTACTCACTGGTGGTTTGTTAGGATCCACCTGCGGCTCATCTCTCAAGTGTGCAGCCTCAAAAATGTGCTTCACAGCATCCATCCTGAAGCCATCCACCCCCTTTTCCAGCCAGAAGCGAATAAGATCCTGTGAATGAACATACAGAACAATACTCTTTCAACAATGGCCATGCAAGTTAATTTGTATAGCATAATTTATACACAGAGCAATTCAAAGGGCTTTACAGAAATAACAGACAAGTTAAAAGTACACTTAAAACAATTAATATAAATATGATTAAGGAACAATAAAAAAGAAAATATAGCAGATAAAACACATTCAGTTGTCATATGCACAACTTAAAAGAACAGTTTTCAGTCTGCACTTGGCTAGCCTAACATCTTATGGGAGACGTCAATCTGAAACATCCTAACTAGTTTAAGATCTTAATTGTGCTTGTGGAAATGCCAAAAGTGTGAAAATGTCAGTTCCCTTACCATCATCTCTTTACGGACATTTGGGTTTCTGAAGTTTAGGTCTGGCTGTTCTTTAAGAAACTGGTGGAGGTAGCACTGTCCGCGGACATCATCATACGTCCATGATGAGTTTCCAAATACACTGACCTGAGAATTAACAAGAACAGACAGAGAAATATCAGCCTATTGAAACAGTATGTAGCCCAATTATCAAGCTTACCCAGTTGTTGGGCTTTGGGTGGGATGCATTACAGTCTGTCCAGACGTAGTAATCTCTGTAATGTGGGTCACCTGATCGGCTGAGGTTGAACCAGCGGTGTTGGTCGCTTGTGTGATTAGGAATAAAATCCATAATCATCTTCAAATCTGAAATCACACGTAACAGAAACATAATATACTATTTACATGTTTTCATCGTTCTTTATTTGTTTTCTCACACCTCTTTTGTGCATTTCAGTAAGAAGTGCCTCAAAGTCTTGCATTGTTCCAAACATGGGATCTATGGAGCGGAAATCCTCCACATCATAGCCAAAATCCTTCATTGGAGAGCGGTAAAAGGGACTGATCCAAATAGATTTAATGTTAATGTACTGAAAGTGATCCAGCTGCTCAAGGATGCCTTTAAAACAAAGAACAGACATAATACTAGTCACACAAGGTGAACTTTGTGGGAAATGTTCATGCTACAGTGATATAACAGCAATTCGTGAAAGTAGGGTATTATAGGGACTGAGTGATAGTAATTTTAGTTAAATACAGTTGCAAGAAAAAGTATGTGTTCTGATCTTCATCTGAGTCACAACACTAGACAAGCACAGTCTGCTTAAACTAGTACCGCACACAAATGATATGTTGTCATGTTTTTATGGAACACAACATGTCTACATTCACAGTGCAGGGTGGAAAACTATGTGAACCTTTGAATTTAATAACTGGTTGACCCTCCTTTGGCATCAATAACCTCAACTTAATGTTTCCTGTAGTTGCAGATCAGACCTGCACAACAGTCAGGAGGAATTTTGGCCCATTCCCCTTTACAAAACTGTTTCAGTGCAGCAATATTCTTGGGATGTCTCGTGTGAACCACTCTCTTGAAGTCATGCCACAGCGTCTCAATCGGGTCTGGGACTCCAGAAGATGTATTTTCTTCTGTTTGAAAGCATTCTGTTGTTGATTTACTTCTGCTTTGGGTAGATTTGTCAACAAAAATGTTCTCTCATCACATTGATTGGATTCCAGGTTGGCTGACTCCTGGCTCCAATTAGCCATTAGCCTAGGCTACCCTACCTCTAGGCCCTAGGGGTTCACATACTTTTCCCACCCTGCACTGTGAATGTTTACATGTTTTCAATAAAAACATGAAAACATATCATTTGTGTGCGGTATTCATTTAAGCAGACTGTCTATTGTTGTGACTCAGATGAAGATCAGATCACATTTTATGAAACCCGAGTAATCCCAAAGCTTTCACATACTTTTTCTTGCAACTGTATGTATTGTAGGAGAATTATATCTGTACACTGTATAACACATAATCATCTATGATTATAGTCTACTTCCTCCTACCTTTAAGGTCACCAACCCCATCACCATCTGAGTCTTTGAAGGATCGGGGGTAGATCTGGTAGACAGGAGATATCTGCCACCAGCTGAGGCACGGTGGAGACAAAGCAATTACTGTTATTGTCAGTGCCACCAAGGCCAGGGCGCAGGCCACGGTCAGCCAGAAGAGGATTTCTCTGGGCACTCTGTAGCGGGCCTGGGACGAGTACAGCAGCAACACCTCCTTTGGCATCCCGGCATATGGTTTGATTTGAGTGTACTCCTCCGTGGCATCCAGCTTCACTGACGCAGAGTCACACTTGTCCTCTAAGTCTGATTTGGTGACATTTGTAGGTGGGCAGTTGCCCTCTTCATCTTCTTGAAATCCTGGGTTTCTGGTACATTCACCTAACTCCATAATGTCAGATTTTACTCAACTAATGTGTGAACAGTGCCTGTCGCTGTGATTGTAGCCACTCTCAGGGTCAGACCTTGCACAGCCCCTCCCCGTTTCGCCCACAACACTACCACTTGTGGAATGTGGGAACTAGAGGATTTGGTAGGAGCATAAAGATTATGGCTGCTTACGAAAACTTAAAACAACGCCCATTCTGCTCCTTTCTCTTTTCCCTTTGAGGATTACGCCACTGGGAGAACATAGGAAATTCCAACTGAGTTAGGAACATATGAGAGGAGCCTCGGCGATAGATTCAACCTACCTAACCTAACCAGGCAGCAGCGGAACCAACGTCAAAAAGGGAAGTTGCGACCCACAGCGGTTAAATAAAAACTACAACTCCCACAAGATGGACTACAACAAAGCGCACCCTATCCTCCGCTGAGCGCTGCGTTTTATGAAGCATTTAAAACGGATAATGTAGAGAAAGTGTGAGAGAGGTCTAAACATGAGACCGCTATGTTCTTAACAAACCTGCACCAGGCTAAATATAGGCTAAATATATTTAAAACTGCAAGCAGAGAGATAAAGGGCCCCCGGAACCCCTTGCTACCGCGGAAGGGCCGCATCACCAAACCCCAGTCAGTTTTATGTGACATATACGAACTCCCATTGTAACGCTGTAGGGGGCACTAGAGATCCAATTTGTAAGATTCCTGATTTAAGTCCAGTTCCTCGGTGTGCACAGATGCTTCATTGGGTCGATCCAAACTCAACAAAGTTTGTAAAAGTTACAGGACTTTTTATGTATTACAAAATGGCCGCCCTGTTAAGCGCTTGTCACGACCACATGTGTGACTTCCTGTTGTAGCGGTTGCTGTCCAATTTACTTTCCATCAATGCTACATGTTGGATGTCTGTACCAAATTTAATTTGGCTATAAAAAACCTTTTTTGCTCACCACTGACTTGTTTGCAACTTTTGGAAAACCCTAGCACTAGTTCGTTAAAGTACAAAAGCTATTTTTTGGCGGTCAAAACGTTGAACCAAGATGGCCGACTTCCTGTTGTGTTTAGGGCGGGGCCACAATATAATTTTATGTGGGTCTTGAGATGCTCTATGACTCTACCACAGCTGGTTTTCCTATGATGCAAAACTTTCAGGTGTATCCGTCTGCGGCCTGCAAGAGAGAGGCGTGTCACGACACTCCCATAGACCCAATGTATTTTGATTTTCAAGGGGGTGTCACTGAGCCATTTTGCTAAATATTTTTTTCTGGACTTTATGTAACGTAAATTTTCGCCAAGACTAATTTGTGTGCAATGGTTGGGGCTGATACATTCATGTTTAGTGCCCCAAAATGCGATTTAGTTGGTGGCTGAAATAAATGAATAAAATAAAAACAAATCCGACCAATTACAATAGGGCACTCTTCACTCTTCACTCGTCCCCCGTCCCCTTTCACATTCGTGCTTGGGCCCTAAATATAACTACTACGAGACTCACCAAACAGCACACCTCTTGTTCCACTGTCCAAACATGCAAATATGCACTTTGTGGCAATATCATTCTACTATTGACCTTAATATTTTTTGAGAGACCATATAAGATATATTGCTGAAAATTAAATTCCGAGGTATGTGAAGATCTGGACTAAAAGACCCCTCATTAGTATTACTGGTAGTATTACAAATCTATTTTAAACACTGAAAAGTGTAATAAAAGCCTAGTATATACCCATAACATTATGGGTTTAAACTGTGTGGGTTACAAGAACCTAATCTGTTAACATATAGGCCTCAGTGTAAACTGTAAACAATGCATCAGGTAATACAAATCTAAGCAGTGCTTATTTAAAATAGATAACTAAATAGATAATAGATATGGCTGACCCATGAATGTACCCGTAGGTGTAAAATATACAAAAAATCTTTTAGTTGAGCCCATTTTTACTTTTCTTTCATGTAACATCTTCTAAAATCTACCAGAAAGCAGGTTGGCAGACTGTGAGTGTTTTAAAGAGTACAAATGTAGAAAGTAAAACAAAGATTGTCAACACGTCTCATTTTGAATCAAAGTTTTATTCCATCAGAACAATGATT